>WOGP01000895.1:0-21366 GCA_015342065.1 Leptinotarsa undecemlineata | reverse complement strand
ATCGCTGTGGTATTCAACAAGAAATTTGGTCAGCTCCAAACATTACGAGAACAGAATCCTGAAGTCGGAGGAGTGCTACAGTTGAAGAAGGGTCAGAGAAACATTTTCTATTTGGTGACCAAAAAGCATTATCGAGACAAACCGTCCTATGAAGATGTCTTGAAAAGTGTTACTAGACTGAAAGATACGATGCTCGACCAGAATTTCGTGGACTTAATACCGCCTCTGGGCTCGACTGGAGAATTGTGAGAAGCATGTTGGAAACGATCTTCAGATCCAGTGGCATCAAGATTTTGGTGTGCGGTGTGGTGTGCGACCCAGCATGAAGACTGGAGTGTTAATTCCATCGAACTTCACAGTCCTGATATGGGGAGATCTGCAGGTATCGACACACGCCAAGGATGACATTTCGGGGCGACATGTCTTTAAGAAGGGGGCAATGTAACCAATTTGAAGCCGGCCCTGACCGATGTCTCAGCCAGCGAATAGACAATGACTCACCGCGAAAGGAATGCGCTGGACAAACCGCCGCGAATAGTCTGGGTCAGTTAAACCCTAGAGAGAGATCTGGAGCGTTCGTTGACGATATAAAAAGGCAACTCTCCGTCCCGGCAGTCAGTCAGTGAGTCTGTATTCAGAAAGCGAATCGAGCGGTTAACAAACAGTGAAGATAAATTAAGTGTTAGTTGCTAAGTGGTGTATATAAATTAGTTGTGATAGTGAAGTGTTGTTAAAAATAAATTTGTTTAAGACAGTTGATTCTTTTAATTCGTTACAGTATTGCTCTTTCTTCAGCTAATAATGTTAACGCCCGCTCAATGTTTTTCCTGACATAATTTACAAATACATTCACTATTTTGTACCAGTTGAAAAAAATTCAACTAGGGAACTTCCCAAACGTTTCTCATCAAACTCAAACATCTTAGTGTAGTTGAAAAAAGAAGCCTACTTGAAATTAAAGATTTTAATGTGTCCCACGATTACATAACAATTTCTCATTTACGCTCACAATGTAAAAAATTGATTATACAGAATTTAATAAATTTACTGAATATTCGGCAGTGAGTAATATTAAGGCATTCTGGAATTTTGGGAACTCTAAGTGTAAGCATATTATTCTACCAAATGTGATGTACGATGGGAGAAAATTTAGTATGGGGTTTGAGCTTGCCGATATGTTCCAAAATAATTTAGTTCAGTGTACTGTAAACTCCTCTGCCTTGTCAGTTTCTAATCAGTGCCTGTCAATTTTAGAGATATAATAGTTCGAATGCTTCTAGAGGTCCAGGTCTGGATGGTATTTCTTCAACATTATTGAAGCAATGTATCTTTGTTCTAGCACGACCTTAACATATTATTTCAATAATTCCATTAAACATGTCATTTTGCCAAACTCCTAGAAATACAGCATTGTAAACCCTTTATACAAATCTTTTGATAAGTTTGATTATACAAACTACTGTATTCAATGTAGCATTCCCAACGTTTTAGATTTTATTTCTACTGAACACCTAACTACTCTTAGACCCAACATAATCGACAATTTGGATTTTACCCAGTCTACTCAGCTCAATCTTCCTGTCTATGTAGATTATCTCTCAAACGTCATATACATAGTTCATTTTATTTACACAGATTTTTACAAGACATTTGATAAAGTCAACTATACTTCATTAATACAAAAATCCGAATATATGGGAATTTGTGGCAATCTTCTATCACGGATACAAAGTTATCTCTCTAATCGGATACGGATAAATCAAGTTAATAGATTCAAATATTCTGGAAATATAGTACCATCCGGTGTGTCCCAATGTTTTTATGGACTACATTCAGTACTGCTTTTCTAAAGCAGAATTCCAAAGCTCCAGATGATTTGAAGGTTTACAAGAAAATCGATGTTTTCTATGTATGTTTTCTTTTTTGTATTGTGGTATAATGTTTTTAATATTCCTTTCATAAACTGTTGTTTTTTGGGAATAAGTGTTAAGAATCGCACAATTTTTGTTGTTCTTTGTTCATCTTGATAAATTTTATATAGCATAAATAATTATTATCTATATTACTCACTAATGATATTTTGTGAATCAACCTCCACTTAGTAGGTATTATTTTGTCTCATCGTGTACAACAGTTTCAACTGGTAAGATTCCAGACGATGGTAGCGCCTACTGCGAGACGCAAAACATACTCATACCAAATTGAGTTTTAGAAGATAATTTCTCAACCATTATGTCGAAAAACAATTATTTTCTCTCACTGTGATCTATCATTTAAAAATTTATTCAATGCCAGTAATTTGCAAATTTGAGCACTGTCAGTAAATTCAGTATATGAATTCAAAATTTAGTTTACTCTTAACTTCATTCAATTTCAACAAATGCCCCCTTCCCTGTAAAGTCATTGACACATATAAAAATAAATCAAGCATTTTGAAAGTTTTTTTTTGATACATTGGACAAAAGGAAAGGTCTTACAGGTATGGATTCATTACGATTCACCAAAAGCCCTTTTTTTCAAATGTTTAAAAAAATATTTCAGTGCTCTCTAAGCTTCGGAAAAAGGTTTTTCATAAAAAAAATGATATGGGGTGATAAATTTTTCATTAAATATAATTTAATAAAATAGGATAAAAACATTAATAAATTTAAAAACAAATTGAATAAGGGCACCTATATACCCTTTCAAAAAATACAATTTAATAACTATTTACCTATGTTCATCTAAATTAGATATTTACGTAAAATTCAATCACACTCTTTATCGTCACCATAGTTTCTTTATTTAACTTTAATCTTATCTTTTAAACCTGTTTTTGAAAAAAGATAAAGTCTTTGCCATTAGAGGTGCTTTCTTGGGTTTCAATGAGGCAGCATTACCTGTAAAAATATTTATAAGTATATTTAATAGACAGTCACATTTTGTAGGTTTCAAAACGAATGAATCATATTTCTACAATTTTTATTCTTTGCTGTATCAAAATAAATGAATATAACTTACTTGATCGCTCTCCTGCTCTACTACCTATATTTGGAACAGATATTTTTCCGGCCTCGCCAGATTTAGCTAATGCCGATAATTTTGCAGTTGTTGATACAGGCCTATTATCAAATATTATGCCATTTCTCGCCTGAAATCAAGATTTTGAATGAATGATGTACATGTATTATGATATATTTATAGTTTACACTATACCTATATTAAAAATCTGCTATTGTTGTTCTATAAAGAGATTTTTTAGTTTACAACTATTTTTATTACAATTAATCAATTTGATGCTCCCAAATTTTTTATTAGGTCAGTTGATAGAACATCGCAATTCACATTATTTCCAAAAGACGTGAAACTCTAATTGAATATTTTTGTGTGAATGAAAAAGTATAAAATTTTACGATAAATAATATTTTAGTGCTCGACCAAGGCATACTATGATTTTCCGTTTGAAAGACACGAATACTTTAATTTTTTCTTCAATATTTTTTTTCAAGGACAAATCACAAGCACTACAGGAAACACCTTATGGCGCTCTCAGAGCGGTGCCTGTGCGAAAGTAGCGATTCACATTGGATTTGAATCGCTGGAGATTAAATCCATTTGGAAAAAAGTTCTCAGGAAGTTTATTCCACAAAAACCCAGTTCTCCAGGTGGAATTTCTTAAACAGTGAAGTTCGAGGTGTACTGAGTTGAACCTCAAAACGATGAGTAGCCACAGTCCGTCGCGTATTTCTGATATATACCGCTCTTCAGGGTATGCTTAGAGGCGGAGCTCCATAGGTACATGAGAACAATACCAATACCAAAAATATCTAATCTGAGCTTCACGGTCAGGAATCCTAGTTGGTTCATATATAATCTGAGTGAGTCCGCTGCTTATTGCAAAACCATCAGCTCTGCGACCTTGTTCGTCGTTGATATTTGAAAATTTGAGCCATTCACCGAATATGGAAATTTCGGTACTGAGATGATTGATTTGCAGAAAGTCAAGTGAAGAGAAAAGAGCCCCATATTTTGTATCACTTGGTGGTCGATAAACACAGCATATGAATTTAGTGATCTTCTGTACGCAGTGTTTCGGCAAAAACATATGATCAAGTCGTATGTGTATTTACGAGTTTTTTCAAATCGATTGGGTAAATACTCTGAAGCAGAGCAAAAAGTGTTTGAGTTGTCCGAGAAGTGACTGAAAAGCAAAGATGTTCCGAAGGGAGAAGAAAGGTTAATAATAATAATAATAATAATAGCTTTATTGTCCAACAGTTACCCATTTACAGGACAATATAAAATTGTGTTCACAATACTTAACCATAAACGAAAAATGAAATGAACAAAAAGAAAAACTAATTCTAATTACCTACTTCAAGTACATGTTAGCAATTCTAATAATCTTATGAACGTTAGTGAAGAATAAATCACCATGGGTACAAATGCTATTGAAATTTGTGCACATAGGTTAATTTGAGAGTTCATTTTGGAAGCTATTATTATCGAATGATGAACTTTCAATATGGATTTGAATGTCATAGCAACTATTGCTACAATAGTGCATCTGCAGAACAGTTGTTACTGAGTTACTGAGAAACCAAATCTGAATAAATATGACTAAACCCATAATATATATCAAGAAGCGATGGGTCAACCGAGTCTGAAATAATTGCAGAAAATTTTCAAAATACCGGATCTTTGTGGGGTCAAGTAAAAAGAAAGATAGAGGACAATATTCGACCGATACTTGATGAAAATCCATAATGTCTTTAAGTAATACTTTATAAGGAAATTTAAATGTCTAAATACAATTTCGAAACATTCATCTCTCCCAACTAAGTGAATATTAATGAAATTGTATCCCAATACAAAATAATTTTTTCAACACCTCGACACGTGTTTCAATCACCAAGTGATCATCTTCAAGAGGAAGATTAAACTAAATCTACATCCAATGTTGTCCTTATTTATAACATAGATACATCTGCTAGGTACCTAGCAGAGGCACCTAGTAGAGGTAATTGTCTTTAAATTAATATCACAGTGTTGCTTTATCTACTAGTCAGGTAAATCTGATAACTGAAAACATTATTTCAACAATGGTTAACTATAAAGTATGGTCCACTATCGTAATTCATAATATTATTATGATGACTTATTTCTAAACTCTCATAGGCATCTAGATGGCTGTAGTTTACTTAGAAATAAGTCAACATAATAATATTATGAATAATGATGGTGGACCAATAGGTACCTAATAGTTTACTATGCATTTAGCTTCTTGAAATAATATTATTAGTTATCAGATCTACCTTATTAGTAGATAAGGTAACATTGAGAAATTAATTTTAAGTCAATTAAGAACGCAGGTACCTACCAGAAGTATCTATGGTATAAATAACGACAACATTGTATACAGATTTAGTTTAATCCAGCAGCAGGACCATGCTAAAATCAGTCGTAATTTCACCTACAGAGCGGTATAGAGGTATTACCTCTCAACAGCGCAGGAAAGATCCGACCCAAACAGCAGTGTGTTTGGGAATCAATATATTTTAATATGCCTGGACTGCAAGTAGGTCACCTTCATTTAAGATGAATATTATTAACTAGTAACAGCTCCATCTCGTGGAAAGAAAGGGAAGAAACATCCCATGTATGTGTACTCTGACAGAAATCAAGAAACGTATTAGTATCTAGGAGAGATACATGCAAAAAAATATTTCGAAATGAAATATTGAAACATCCGTCTTTCCCAACGTACTTACACTAGGTTCTAGTAAGTGCCTGCTGGAAAACAAGTACTTTCCCAGTTAATACCACACTAGATATTGAATTGTATCCGACAGACATTTATGCAAGATATCTCACGAAGGTTAATCTTCCAGATGTTTCTCGTTTATCCACCAGCAGGACCATGCTGAAAGCAGTCGAGTACATCACCTACAGACCAGTTTTGAAGTATTGCCTCTCATCAGTGCAGATCCAACCCAAACAGCAGTACATGGATTGGATAAAACAATTCGCTCTAGCTGATTATTTGTTGGAATCAAAATATTATCAGTACCTTTCTAAGGGTCTGAATCAACCTTGATAAGAATAACTAAGAAGTAGCCCATCTATAAACGTCCTTTTGCGAACATTCTGAAAGATAACGAAGTAATTCCTAGGCATCTTGATTGGTATGACCCCTGAATCGAGGGGCACAACTTTGAATCTGATTCTTCTAGAAGACTGTATTTATTACTCTATCAAATGAATTTTCTGACCACAATTCCTTGATGAATTCTGCGAATGCTGCGAATGAATAAAGCAACCTCCATACTAGAAATACTAGTATTGATATCTTTCATATATTCGTCCTTTTTCAAATACTCCAATAACCACCTCGTGTCTGATAAGTATTGAATTACACTGTTCATGAAACAGGTATTGCCAAAATTTTTCAACTGATTGTGCCCGAGGGTTTTGACTGAAGGTTGTATTACTAGACAATTCAAAAACATTTAGAAACCATTTCAGAATTTTGCTGAGATAAAGTAACTTCTCCATTTGCTTTTATTCCAATTATTTAAAGTGGTTTGTTATTACTACCTTTCTTTTCTTTATAAAGTTGGTTTTCAGGAAACATGTAAATTACAGTACCAAAAAACGAAGCCGCATTTCCTCTTTGAATGGTTATAATTTTTTGAATGAGAAAAGATGTGGCTCTTGAATCAAGGGTCTCAATGATCATCTTTTTAACAATTTCATTGATGAAGGATAATGCTTCAAACACACCAAAAGTTCCAACAGCTCTTGGGTGATAGATCTAATCATTTCCCAAATTCTAATATTTCCGTAGTTTGGAACAGCACCGGCTTTCATAGAAGTAGCAGTAAGATGGCAAGTTGCTATTGTATCCAAAAAACAGTAAGATGGCAAGTTGCTATCGTTTCCAGAAAAGTAAAGTCTCAAAACTGATTTACCGTTTTTTCATGGAACAAATGTCATGTCATCCGATAGTTTTACGTCGTCTCTACTTATAGCTTTGGTTTCCAAAATTGCAGAAATTTTTGCTGAAGTTAATGCCCTTTTGATTAGATATTTATGGCAGAATGGCAAGATAAACGTCCAGCCCTGTTGAAACGGCAGCTCAACCCCATTCACAAATGCACCACATTCACAAAAGTGTTGAGCACACAGTGGTGTACTTAGTCAAAATCCAATCACAAGTCTTGAACAGTCATCATCCAGTAGAGTCCGAAGTGATGCTACAGAAATACATTTATCCAAGCACCAGATTCTTTCACAGTAACTGAGAGTAGACGAGCCTTAACTTTTGAAGTGTCAGAAGCTGTCATCAGTAGAGTACTAGTTACCTGACCTAGTAATGGTTCATCCCTTCCCCTCTGGTTTTTCATGTCTTCAATTTTTACTGATTGGTCAGTTTTGGATTCCCACAGAGATCAAAAATACAATCAGATATTGGCTTTGGGTATTATAAGATGATTTCTATCATATTTGAAACACTGGAAAATGAGAACAGAAATGATGTCGAAGCGAGTAGAGTGGCTGAATGAATCCCTATTCCTTCTCTAGAAACTGGAAATGATGACTGTAACCAAGTTTCATCTTCGATGCGGTGATTAGGGATTAGTTCCAGCATCCATAATTGATATTCTGTAATACCCACTGGTCTTTCCAAGAAGGCTGCGCCTCAAAATATACGTTAACTTCGAAATGGCCAATCAATACTTCAATAAATGGATTGCGACATGTGTTGGTAAAATAAATAAGCGTCCTGACATGAGACGAAATGATTGTAATTCTTCTCCCAAACAATATTTTAAGGCATCATCAGATAACGGGGCACCAAGAAGAAACCAATAATTGGGTTTTTCAATCACACGTATACCAGGAGCTATCAAGTCGAAATGATCGATAATGTTAAGGTCTTGTTTATCCAGAAAAATAAGTCCAAATTTTTCGAAATTGAGCTCGGTCACCTATTGAACCATCATCTAGATATCAGCCGTTGAATTCAGTGGATATTATAGCTGCTAAGCCTGATGCAGTCTTTCTCGACCATTGAAGTGACTCAGTATTTGTAGTGGAGTTTTGTAATTGGAATTTGAATTTTGTTTTGCTTTGATTTAATTTGTTTTAACGCCAAATTCGAATATTGATTTCTTTCCCAGATTTCAAACGTGATTCAACTATTGGGGTTTTGTTTGTCTTGTAATATTTATTTCACTGAAATTCAACGTTGAATGTGTCCATTTTTGTATATACACCATGTTGACGTGGTGTATATAAATTTGATGTAGGTTCAAGATGTGGTCTCCTAAGAACATTTAGTGTTGATAAATTAGGCGTTTCCCAAAACGAAATTAGATCATGTAGGTCAAATATGTCGAACAGAAATAATAAGTAAATTCATTTAAGATACCTATTTCAAAGGATGAATTTCCCAACCCTAAATGATATGTATTCCTGAAAGTGTTCATTTTTTCTTCTTGAACATCTCAAAAAGTATGAATATTTCAAAAGAGTCTTTCATCAATGTACTGTCTTGAAAAAGTTTGTAGCTTGATGATAAAAAGTGATTTATCTACATCAGGTTCAAAAATATCTAGTTGTAAACTTTATTTTCATTTACTACAATGCCATTCATTCATATTTTCTCACTTTGCTTGTCTGATTTTTTCAAATTTACCTTTTTCTTCAGTAATATATTTTGAATTCAATAAAACCATCAGTATTCATACGTTTATTTATTTATAAAACAATTTATAAGTAATTTATCCAACTTATTCTAAATATTTTAAGTACATATAACATACAAAATTTTTACATTAATTCATATAATTTTAAATACCTCAAAGTTGGAGAAACAGAAAAAAGTCAGTTTTACAAATTCATGTTCATACTTAAATAAAATGTATAAAAAATATAAGAATAATATTCATTAGAGAAACCTTGTCTTTGTAAAACTGTCTTCCTCTCGATTAATAATTACTATATATATAAGAACTTAATACTTAAGGTAGATGAAATAGAAACAAAAAAGGTTATTGTCCTACATAATGTATCAGACAGAAATTGAGATAAAGGGGTGTAAATGAATATTATAAATCCAAGAAAGATAAATTCAGTGCCATTATCCAGAACAGAGAATGATTTTTCATTACTTTCAGTAAATCAAATTCAGAAAATCATATAATTTTGTCCATATCTAGACTTTGTTGACGTTTATAAATTATTAGCATCAATTATTCCATCAAAAACATCTACATATAAATAAGTCATATTCGATAAATAACAGTATGGTATTTTGTTCAAGCTGCCAGAAGTAATTGACAAATATTCTATAATGATAAATTGCTTCAAAAATAATTCAATTTTTTATGTTATGGCAGTTTTTTCATTCATAACCTAAAACATAATATAAATTATACGAAAAAAATATCTAAATAACTAACCTAAGTAAATACCTAACGAGCAAATGGTGGAAAACCTAAATAATATACATGTTTATTTTGATTATCGATTTTAAATAATCAGGAAAATTATGTATATAGATGATACAAATCAAAAAGAATATGTTTGGACCGCCGTCTCTCTTTCGCAACTCATCAAACTATCTTATTATCATAAAATGTAAAACATTCATACTTACTCGTCAATCTATATAATATTTTCTTTCAAAAAATTATAAAACTCAACAAGCTGGATAATAGATTCTAGAAAATTAGTACTTACATATATTATATAGAAATTCACATTAAAGTATTCGTGTTGATTATTTACATATATTTTCTAATAGACAACATTTTCTGAAAATACTAATCTATAAATAGCAGTCATTGGTTTCACTACAGTGAGATCAACATAAGAACTCGTTATTATATTGATTGCACCGTTTTGAATGACACACTCAGTATAATACATTGGAGTATAGTCAAATCTCAAATAATATGTGTAAGTGACGATTCATTCTTTTTGATTTTTTTTTATTTTGACATGCTCGAAGAATTGAAAGGAAATCGTCCATGAAAATAAGTAACTTGAGATTCTTGAGATTCAACAAATATAATAAGTCCAAATCTTAATGTTATGTTGAATTTTAGCCATTTGCTATTTAATGTATCTATTCCCCGGCAATAAAGTATTGTTTGAAAAAAGAAAAAAAATTCTTCAAAAAAAAATTTATAATATTCCATATTCTAATGGAAAGGCAGGGTTGTTAAAAAAACGTTGTAAAAACAGGTTGTTTTCGCTGATAAGAATGAGTATTTATTTATAATGGACATTTGTGAATTCGCCAGAGAAAAATAAAAACTTTTGAAAAAATCAAGTCACATTCTAAAACAATTAAGTAAATCGTGTTTGGAGACAATTCTTTCAATAACTCATTTGAAAATGGAAATACTTTATGTCATGGAAACCTGGAATGTCGAAAGTATATGGATTAACATGATTAGTACATCGAACAATCAAAAATATCACTTTTTGCCATGAATAGAAAATTATTACACAGCAGTATCTATTTTCTCGTCCTTTTTGATTGGCAAATCGTTACCGTTAATGTATTCAGAAGATACCTGATGATGGGGGTTATCTACTCCATCGCCACTAACACCGTCAGAGTGCGGCGGTTGTCCATTCTCTCCGGTAGTGTAGTCGATCACAGTGGCACCCCCTACAACAAATAAAAGCTAATATGTAGGCGGTCATATATGAAGCGTCTTTTCTGCCGGTACTACTTATAAAACCATTCACGTGTAGATTGCTGGAAATTATCGTATCTATAATATCTCTATCCTATATTTCATTGTGGTTCTTTGTCGTTTTTTGTAGTTAGTTTCACTTCTCATATCTTTTTGACATCTGAAAATCACTCAAAAATGACGACATTTATATAATGCTAAGAGCATTATTCATACTCCAAAGTATAATTCGCAAATATTAAAAAAGATCTGAAGGAGCAGTTACACTATTATGTGTTCAGCAAAGAGCTATTTCAATGGTTTGATGTTAAAAAGATCACCGTAGCACTAAATAATAAGTCGATGACATTAAACCAGTATGTTTGAATGTACATAGAAATAAATAGTGATTCAGAAGTATTTATTCCATAGAGCACCAATTATTGTATGAGCAACTAGCGCTCCTGTAACAAATTATTCAAATTCAAATACATTTCTACTACTTTCACCATCTATGTGAAGTTTTTCAAAGACTTCAGCTTCAGAATAGGTATTCTATATTATCGATGAATCTTTGAAAACTGTCTCATAGGTGGCAGTGGTTGTGCACATGTGTTATTTGAAAATAAAGGTGATTTAATGGTGATTTAACTTGGATATGAATGTTCCTATAGATTCTACCAAGAATTATGAATAAGTTAAAATGAGGAGGGAATGGCAATAATTAAAGATTTAAGTAAATATTATTTATATTAAAATCGAAAAGTAGTATTTAATAATCAATGCTAACAAATTCAATCTCTAGCAGGGAAACTAGATGATGAAATAGTTTTTTTTCGACATTTTATAAGAGTTTCATAGAGTAGGGAAGAAATAAATATAGATATGGATTTACTTTGCTTCTCAGGTCTCAAACAAGATAATCATTCATTTCAGTTGACGTTAAAAAGAAATATTCAGGTGATCAATTTGATTTACTTAGTTGAAAACCTTGTTCATTCAGGTGAAAAATATTAGGTAAGATATCAAGTAACTCTGAAAAAAGTTCCAAGTAACCAATTCAAAATTTTAGCTCTTCAATAATTCATTTAGTCATTTGAAAAATCTCCCAAAACGACCATTTCTTGTGGAAATTGGCAAAGAATAATCAACACTCAAGATAGAGCTATTATTTGTGAATGTAGACGTTATTATTCGAACTTCCATATCTTATAGTTTCGAGTGTGTTTTGTTGAAGAATCATTAAAAGTTTCATTTGAATTAAATCTACACGTGATTGAAAAATCGCTCATTCGCACAATGCATATTTACAGACCGCCATATAACAGAGGCAAGCAATGCTTTTGTAGTTAGAAAGCATAAAGTATATATAGGAAATGACAAAATTTTGGTATTGAATTAGCAATTTTCATCGCCAGTCATATTGCCCTAAATGTTTAGGAACATTGTTAAACATAGAAAAAAAGTTTTTCCTAGACTGATTTCAAAATGATGAACCCAATTCCAAAACTGTTAACATTAGAATAGATGAGAGCAACGTTGTCATAAAATTCAATAAGTTTCGATGATGTTTATGAACATCACGCGTTAAGTATAGTTATGAACCTGTACTGAAAAATGATCACTGTAGAGTTTCCATGAGGTTGGTGAGATATGTTTGAATATTTATTGTCATTTGGTATCTCAGGAATCGATGACTATGGTCATTAGCTTCGTACTCTTGGTGAACTATATTACCTATTTAATCCTCGATCCACTAGATAACCACTTCAAGCCGATAAATTCTTATGAAAAAAATGTTTTTATCAATAGTGTATGTATAATCGAATCATACAACATTGAAAATGCAACAAACCATGCATCGTAAGCAGTCGATTTAACTGTTATACATTCTACTAAAAATACTTTTCAATAGATTCATTTTCATGCCAGAGGTTCCAAATTCCACTTATCCTATTATAAATTCACTATTTGTTTCTATAAATATTGATAACTGAAGTCTATTAAATACTAGAGAACTAGAGGGACACTTTTATTGATATGATTGCAGCTGGCTGTTTTTTTCACCAGATCTATATTTTATCATAGTGGACAAATGTTGAAAAGAGGTAAATCTGAATAGAAATGTTTCGTGTTGCGAGTGTAGAGATAAACCATCCGAGTCGAATAACTCCTTTATTCAAAAGTGAAAAATACATGTTTTGATGATCGTAATTTTTTTTCAGAAGTTACTTTCACAGAGATATATCAGTATTCTATTGTATAAGAATGTATTTTTTCTATATATTATGTGATAAACTACCTATTTATTGGTGATTAAGAGTGGCTCTTCATTATGCCTAATCTATGCACTGAAAAAATTTGTTTCTCAGTTTGCTTTCATTTACCATTTTTTTTTCATAAACTACACCTTTTGCTTTGATCTTCACAAACTTTATTTTCAAAAGTATATCACGACTTGTTTCGCTATCAAAGTAGCTTTTTCAAAGTGTAAAGCTACTGTGATGGCAAAACATGTCATGATATATTTTGCTAAAATGAGTTATTTGCACGAAATTTGGTACCCGAGGATTTTTTGACGTGTGAAATCATAATTTCGTATTAATTTTTATGTAACATGTAGAGGGGGATGCGTACGCTGTCATTATTTATTTCAAAATGACCTAATTTTTTTAATAGTGAACATTTGATACTTTTCATGAAAAGTAACCCACACCTTTTCTGAATAAAAGAAGGACACTTCCTCAACAACGCTGAAGGTAATCGTTTTCGAGCTATTTATAATTTTCTATATCGATAAATATTACTCAGCTCCTAGGGCGCTAAGTGAAGTTGCTGAGAACATTGCAAAAACTAACTATGTGGTGGATCAAAACGAATAACTTTTTCCTACAAAATGTTTGATGAAAATAACTAAAATTGACAAAATCCAACCATGTTTTGAAATATTTCAACAATTTGTATCTTGAAAACGAATGATTTTTTGATGAACAATTTATAGGAAAAAGTTGTTTATTTTGACGAGATCCACCAAATACTTAGATTTTATAATTTTCTCAGCAACATCACTTAGCGCCCTAGAAGCTAAGTAATATGTACAGGGTGAGTCAACAAGATTCTCTCGATCCTTTGATCAAGGAAAACAATTTTTCAAATTGCTCAATTTTTTTCGCAGTCATATCGATTAATACTGTCTTATGAAATTATTTTCTCGCATATTGGGTGATTCAGCTGAGCGTGGCCAACCAAAGTTATATTTTTTTAAATGTAACACCCAGTATATGAATACGTCATTCGACTCCATATTTTTTTATCAGAAAAACCTATTTTGCAAACAATATTTTTCAAGGGAAATCAGAAGTGAAAACTACCGAGGAGAGATACATACGTAGGTATAAGGAAATGAATATTTCGAAATAAATTTCGAAATATTCATTTCATTCATATTCGAAATAAATTTCGAAATATTAATCTCTCCCAACTACCTACACAGTAGGGTGTGGTAAACGTCTGTCGAAAGATAACTAATTCCCCGGCTAAAACCACGCTGGATATTGAATTATATCCGACAAACATTTATGCAAGATCCCTCGCAGAGGCTAGTCTCGCACATGTTTCTCGTTCATCCAGCAGCAGGATCATGCTGAAATTATTCAAGTAGATCACCTGCAGACCGCGGTTTCGAGGTATTACCTATCGTCAGTACAGGAAAGATCTTACCAAAACAGAAAAGTGTCTGGGATCCGATTAATTTCAACACGGCTCCGCTACATATATATGAAACCTTCGTCTGATAGGACGATTGTTAACAACTCCATCTCGTGAACAAAGCCCCAATTAATAAAACTGTAATGAAATGTTGAAACATTTCATACAAATGAAAAAAATATAGGGTGTTCCATTTGAAAAAGTTGAATTTTGTCTCTTTGAAAATGAATGAAACTTGACACCCTATATATTGTTTCCGAAAGTTGAGATTCCAAAAAATATCATAGTGATGTTGACTAACTATTCAATGTAGACATGCGGGTGGTGAATTAAAAACATATTGTCTGCAAAATAGGGTTTTCTGGAAAAAATTGACAATACCGCAATGGAAATTAAAAAAAAAGTTTCTCAGAGAGCTAAAAAAATATAAAATCGAATGACGTATTCATATACTGGGTGTTCTATTAAAAAATATATAACTATGGTTGGCTATGCTAAGCTGAATCACCCAGTATGCGAGAAAATTATTTTTAAGGATAGTATTTATCGATATGACTGAGCAGTTCGAAATATTGTTTCCTCTGATAGCAATGGACCGAGGGAATCTTGTTGACTCACCCTGTAGATATAGAAAATTGCAAATAATTCGAAAACGATCACCTCCAGCGTTGTTGAGGAAGTGTACCTCTTCTACTTGGAAAAGGTGTGAAAATTAGGATTTTTCATTGAAAGTACTAAAAGTTTCCTGTCAAAAAAGTTAGGGCAGTTCGAAATAAATATTGATAGCGTACACAGCCCTCTCTAGATGTTACATGAAAAATTAATACGAAATTATGATTTTCTACGTCAAAAAACCCCGGTTACCAAATTTCGTGCTAATGACAATTTTTTTGCAAAAGTTATGTTTAAAAAACAAACAAAAAACGGTCATTTTCAACACCCTGTATCTCCGAAAACAAGCATTTCTAAACAAAAGTTTATATAGACTTTTTTTCTTAAAATTGTCCCAGAATTGCGTCACTTGAATATTTTAACGTACTTATGTTACAAGCTGTAGTCTTCCCCAAGCTAGAATATTGAATAACTTATAATTTACAACCATTATATACTCTCCAATGCTAGATACTACCTACAGTTCTACAGGTATTCAGTTAACTACTTGAAAAACTAGCTATAATCTATAACTTACTACTGAAATAAATCTAAAGAGATGGATAAAATTAATGTAACAATGATTCAAAATTAATGTAACAATGATTCGATCTTTAAGACAATTTGTAGAAATATAAATCCCAAGAAAAATTACCGGTGGTCTCTATATCCTTCAAAATTCTACTTAAATTTCCAAATTGAAGGTGTAATGAAGAAAGTAATCAATCAATTTGTTTCGTAAAGACATCATCATCATAACTGTTACAAACTGGAGATTAGTTACAAAAATTGTTTTTTGGAGAAGGCAAAATACATTTTACAGAAATTTATCTGCCTTACGACGTTAATCCAAACTTCAATACTCCAAAGAAATCTACAATGTTGAAATTGAGATTGAAAAAATAGATGAACTGTCAAAATTGTGCTGGTGAAAAATCTGTTTCAGTTTGTATTTTCGTTATCCAGCTGTAAGGATTAACTAGGTTTTACCTTTTAACGTGCGATTCCTAGCATTTTATATGATAATTGTGTGTATTTGAAGTGCGAATTGAACAAATTATATAAAATAGTTGTTAATGAAGATTATGGATTGAAAGTGATATTGTAATGACGAAATTTTGAATGAATATTCAATGAGTTGAAATTTTGGAAGAGGGCTTCAAGAGAGTTAGCGTGAGTGATTCATTTTACTCATGCAATCTACCGTTATGTGATCGGTGGTTCGAACCCCACTGTAGGACGATCGATTTTCACTGCGTATCGTCCAACTAGTGCTAGGAATCACACGTTAATCCTTGACTCGTATCACAATTTTCGACTTCTGAGTATTGTTTTTTCTGATGCAATAGCTGGTTATAGGAAAAACATATTTTGAACAGACAGATTGGGAACGTGTAAGATATTTTTTAATATCATTCTCAAAAATGAGTTGAACTGTTTTTGGATCCAAATTTTCTCAATTCTTCAAACAATGGAAGTTCACTATAACAATACCAATATCTGTGAAAAATACAACAGTATTTGATGTACAGTTCGTGCTGAAAATGATACTAGATAATTATAGATTATTGACATTACATACAGGGAGCCCATAAAAACAAGATATATTAGAAAACTACATCTTCTACATTCGTTCCAACATGTAAGAAATACCGATTACAGCACAGGAAATTAATCAGTGAAATAATTCAGATGCGCATGAAAACTCATTTTCTGGAGAAAACCTAATTAATATGAAAATAACATATTGGAAAGAAATTAGGTACTTCTGAAAAAAGAGTTATATTGTTTTTCGTGGAAAATAAGTGATTCTGAAGTATGGTGTGACTATTGACGAACAAAATTCACTTTTCTTATTTTGTAATAGTAAACTACCTCCTTTCATTAATTTAATAATTTGTTGGGGTCAGAATGACCCTAGATATTTTGATGCTCGACTTGAAATTTTAAAACTTCACAAAAAATATATCAGTGAAAAGAAAAGAGAAAACAACACATGATAGACTACTTAGTACAAATAACCAATGAATATCATAATTTAGTTTCATACTTCAAATTATTTTAGTAATTAATAAATGTTCACCATATCAATTATTCACTCTCTAGCAACAAAGAAGATTTTTTGTTAATTCATTTCCCAGAATTTGAAAAATTACATTAATACCCACAAAAATCTAATAGCGTCACATCAGGTGGCCTGACGGGCCATTCTGAGGGATTAGATCTGTCTATAAATTGTTTTGGATAATTCTCAATCAGCCATTCCCCTACAAACAAATACTACTAGATTCACCATAAATAAACATTGTAAACATGGTTCACTGAAAGATAGCTATGAATACATTAATTCATATTATACGGAAAAGATATCCATACCTGTCGGAAACAGATAACAGTAGAGTTATTTGTTTCTCCAAATTACCTGAAGCGAAAAAAGTATTTTTCTTTCAAGGTAGTTTAGTTCTCAGTGAGTGAAAAAATTATTGATTTCGAATCAAATGCTAATTATTTCGAGTTAGTCATATTCTTCCCTCTTGCCAACAAGAGGCAAGAATATGTCGTTTTCTTCTTTGAATAGTACTAAAAATAATATCTGGTAACTTCATACGACCTTGATATATTTGGATGTTTAAATTTAAAGAGGAGAAATCTTTTTAGATCATCAGTGCTTAATCATCAAATATATGAAGTATTACGATATGATGAGGGAAGTAGATATTTGAGATTTGATCTCATTGTGCCTTGAAAAGTGGCCTATGACTAATCTACTGATTTTTCTAGAGTTTCATTCACTTATTTATTACATTTTTGGCAATTATGATAAAATATACATTTTTGAAAGCAAAAAATGAAATACTTAGTGAAAACAGGTGGAACTCACCATTCATCCTAAAACTTGTGAAATTCTGAAGTATATGAAAAGTATAATGAAAGTGTTTTCAGGAAATAGGCTTGTGAATTACTTCATGATATAGAAATGTTAATGACGATGACAATGAATTCATTCTGTTTGACAATGTTCGTATTCAGAGCAATTCAATATTAATCTGCACATGCTTTATAAAAATAACAACTATTTGGTCATGCCAGATTTTCAAGATCTACGACAATCCATTCAATATAACTTACCACATTACTTGCCTCTTAGGTATTAGCTTTTATTTGATATTTTTGTACATGAATAAATTAACAGGACAATAAACAGTACATCTACATCTATATATACAAAATATAACTAGAAATGATAATTTATCTGAAGAATAACAATATAAAACAATAATGATATTCCTCAATCAAAACTAATAACAATATTTTCAGAAAGTAGGGGTTAGGTGAAATTTCATTTATATATCAAGCAAAAAACTGATTCATTAACTCATTTGGTTACTCCAATGAGTAACCAATGAGAGTATATCATTTCTGGTTTTATTCTTCTATAGCTAAACATTACAATTATATTATCTCGTCATATCAGAAACAAAAAAGGTAAATTTGAATTCACATGAAGTATCTGAAGAAATACAACTCAACTGAATCGGAAGACACTCAAACGTCACATACCAAAGTTGATGATATACACCCATTCAAAAAATATGAAAAATCTACTCACCACTGAAACACCATCTGCCAGAAACCTTAGCAAATATCAAAATGGATACCAGTAGGATAACAAATAGTACCACTACTACAATTGCTATTATTACTCCGATTCCAAGTTCTAGACCTGAAAATTGAAATGTTCGTCCTTAGTTATCGTATTACCATATAGAAATTATTCTGTTCTTACATGAAGTGAACCTTTCAGAGATTCGCTTATTTTTTTACTGCATTATTAATATTACTGGGTGATATTCATTACAAAATCATTTCTGTATTTGAAACATATATGCCAGTCTAATATTAAAAAAAAATCCTCAAGATGTATAAAGTACATAAGCTCACTGCTTGATGTCTACATTCATATGTTTCTTAATCAAAATATCACTTTTACGGATAATTATTAATATTCAACTGTGTGTACCTACTCATGGACATATTTAAATAGTTTGTACAATAAAATTTTTGTTGGTACACAAAATTAAATGATTGATAAATGATAATTAAATGAAGGTAATGATATATTACAAGATGTACCAGAAATTAGCGTCTGTAAGAAGTCCAGAGGTAGTACCTGTATCACCCCCACAAAGCCATGGATTATTGGAATACATGCCTAATTTTTTTTTTTTGCAAATAGGTGAACAGGATGTTTTGCAGATACAGTCATTCCAATTCAATTTTGGGAATTTTTCTAAATATTTTGATAGTCAACCAGAATATTACTGGAGTTTAGTCCCAACACCAAACCATTATTTTTAACACCTTGACATGTGTTTCAATCACCAAGTGATCATCTTTAAGAGGAAGATCTTCTTCTTTAATCTTCCTCTTGAACATCAAACTGTTCATTAGTTGAAAGATAGTGTGACGTCACAAGGTATGTGCGATAGTGGGAGCATTTAATGTTAGAGGTTTGAATGAAGATGTGTACATTCCAAGAAAGTTGTATTGAGGTAGACCCAAGTAATTTACCACAGATGGACTTATTCATGGTTATGGAATATTTTAATAAGAATAAGGACTGAGTTTTCATCAAATTTCTTGATTAAAAGCTTTTCAGTCCAACCATTGAAATTCAAATAATTTCCAGCAATGAGAAATGAAAGTGAATCAATATATTGGTTTGTATTCGTACATTTTAATAATACATTTTCGTTCACTCCTTCCATTAATAGGCGTATACCTAGAATGCATTTATTTCATAATTTCTTGGAAACAAATGTGATGTTTCTACATTAAAACGATTCTCGCAACAAAAGCAAAGAATGATTTAACAAACTTCTTTTTTGACTTGACTATTTGCAAGATTTTGTTAACTTTTTGAATGTTGGTAAAGATTACAGATTGTTCAGTGCATTTCTGGTTGAATATGCGAGCCCATGTACTACAAATTACTTTTTTGAGACTTTTTTATCCTTCATGGCTCCATAGCACAGGCAGATGAATACAAACAACCAAAAAATAATTTTTTACACCGGCTATACATGAGAGTCTGAAACTAATGACGATTCCTAGCTGGTTAGGTACTTCATATATCTGCTGACGTCACATAACGTTCGCCTGAACTGCTTCTTTGAGGTCACATTATGAAGTGTCGGATTTACTCAGAGAGTTCCGTTTGCCAATAAATCAATAAATTCAAATTATTTCGATTTGATTTTTGGAATAAAAAAAGTAAAAATGAACTCGTTGTGGTACCATCTGATACCATTGTGTCATGTAAAAGAGATGAATTTAAATGAAAATTTGTTCAAAAACTTGGCTCAAACCTTTTTGTTAACAAACTTAGCATAGCCGTCGCTTTGTAATGATATGTTTCTAAGTGTTTACAGTACTACATTTTTCAGTATGCGGTTAAAATAGTTTCGTGAAAATTCTAAGTAGAACTCGCCGTTCAAATGGTCAGGTAATTGAAATAGACCAATCAGCGTTCCGTTTTAGGATTTCTGACCACAAATTCGTGCTTGCAAATTCGAATCAGTTCCTTACGGAAACGTTTCAAGAAAAGTGGATCGACCATGATAGGCTATTAAATGGCAGCCACAATCTCTCGATTTAAACCCCATCGATATTTTTCTAGGATTCTTACGTAACGTTTTTACAATTCTGCCTCAGACTGAAGAATCGATAAAAATAACAGAGTAACATTCGTAGGTCTGAAAGCAATTTTGAGAATATATAGAATTTGCATCAAGCAATTAACATGTTGAAAACTTTTTGAATTCAAACGAATACTTTATGGCAAAAATTTTTTAGTTTGATATATCTCTATACTGAACGAGTTTTTAGGACTCAACTTGTTCGATTGATGACCTTTTTATTTTGTGGAAATTCATATTAAACATAGGATAGTAAAAATAACTTTTGTCTAATTTCTAGAACGATTTTAATTTGTAACAACCAGTTTCAGTTTATTAAATCATTCTCAAATATACCGAAACCAGTCATAACAAATGAAAATTTCAGTAGAAAACAAATAAAAGTTATTTTCTCTTTTCTATATTTTTGGTACTTATTGTGCTTGGAATAATTTGTGATTAAGATCAGATGACATAGTGAAATGAAATTTACAGATTGAATAACTAATGAAATTGTAAAGTTTTTGAAACAGGTTTGAGTGAAAATGTTCAAGTGTGTAGACCGATCATTAGCTCCAGAGATTCAGCCACTCAGAACTTGTCCAGGTTTTTACTACCAATAATCAAGCCATTGCAAGGAAAAACATCATCTTTTG
>WOGP01000894.1:0-27567 GCA_015342065.1 Leptinotarsa undecemlineata | reverse complement strand
TGTTGTTCTCATGGCTCCTGTGATGTTTAAACAAGCCAATCGCTTTATTTGGTATAATTTTTGGATGGCCGTTTCTTGTCATCAGTCTTACTATGCAGTGTAGGTCCTGGTGATCACACGGGGTGAAAGACCCCAAACTCTTCCCACTGTCCTCCGACATTGCTCATAGGCCATATATGCTCTTTTTGCTCTACTCTGTAAGTCAGAGTTCCATGTTAGCTTCCTGTCGAGGATAGTATGAAGGTATTTCACCTCTTTAGAGAAGTTTAGTTTGCTTTCGAAGATTTCGGGAGGTTTTAAGCCCGATAAACTTCTTTTCCTGGTGAAAAGAAACATCTCAGTCTTCTTGGGATTAATCGACAGTGAGTGTTCCTTACACCATGTTTCTATCAATTTGAGCCCATCCTGCGCTCTATCGCACAGTATGTTCACAAATTTGCCGGTCGGCATTAAAACTATGTCATTTGCATTCGCATTTGTATAAACTCCATTATTGTTGAGGTGATTAATCAGGGTATCCAGAACTATGTTCCAAAGAAGGGGTGATAAGACCCCTTCCTGCTGACATCCCCTCATGACCAGTCCACTCACTGTGGACTGTGATACTTATTGCTCTACTAGAGAGTAGAGAGTATCCATTCTCCTACTACCAGAGGTTTCTAAACAGTGCATCACAAGTACAGAGTTGTCTCTTGAACAAAAACTGTAAGCTCATTTTATTTGTTATGTTTCATACAGAATTCGGGGTCAAAACTTGTTCATTTGGTTAATGGCTATTTTATTTCTCCTCTGATTCCTATTAATGTTACACTGGGTGTATTTTGGAATAGCAACGCTTGTTCGACTGCCAAGGTTTTGGTTCCATGCATCCCTTTTCGCAATTTTAGCTGTTGCTTCAAACCATTTGGTGACTTGTCTCTCGAGTTCAAAATTGATAACTGAGTGAGAAAGCACCATGGTAAAGGCGTTTGCAACGTAATATTTCCGTACGTGTCATCCACCGCTTGGTATTGAAGTTGACTATAACTACCAGCAATGAGAAACAACATCCGGATCCTCCTGTTCGATTCAGCGTCTCCTGATTTGAAAGATTTCAATGGTTTCTTGATGAAGAGTAATTTATGAAGAACTGAAATTCCTTTTTTTTTTAATTAGACCTTTACAGATGAATAGAAGTTATTGCTTTCTAAGGTTTGTGAGAACTGATCAATGTCAAAAATTTGGGATCTTCTGAAAGGATTTTGGATATTATCAAACAAGTATTTTTTCTTCCAGCTGCCACATTGTAGAGCGGTGTAAAATAGTTTTACTTCAATAATATGCAAAGTAGGTTAAAGCCAGTTTTGGTGAATGTTTTCATCTCATCTGAATTTTGTACAATTTGACCCCCGTTCAACCTTTGGCATGCAACGTTTATGCATGTGGACAGTAAGTAGGGTCCGTAGGTCAAAGATTATCTCTCTTTGCAGAAGAGATAGTGACTTATTGTGAATTTAATGATATTATTGAATGTTTGAGTCGGTAAGATTTGGAGATAGGTCTCTTTGTATGAAGTTTAATGTTTATTTAATTACTATTAGGCCTAACAAATGTTGGTAGGAAGGTAGGTTGACAAAATTGGTAGGTATAGTATAAAAGTTACTTTTGCATTTGCAGATTCGATTGATGTATTATCTTTGGTCATACTATAGGAATCTGAAATGTTTTGTTTATTATCATTAATGTGATATCCATATGTAAATATTATCGAGTGGGATTTCGTGGACTAACTAATTATTCTCTGCGTTAAATCATTTTGACTATGAAAAGTTTGTTCTTGAGTAATCATAATCATAGAGAATGAATTAAATAATGCCTATGCATTCTTAAAATAGAATTAAATCTCTCCCCGATTATAATTATTTTCATGTCTATTTTCTATTTATATGACTTTTTTGAAATGGAAAATATCGAAACATTTTTTAAGTTCGTTTTTAACACGTACAAATATTTAAAATCAGGAGTGATTAGGAGTGAAAAAACTTTCTTGTTGCTTTTATAACTTTTCATGTTCTTTGATAATTGAGCGACTTATTTATACAAATTATGATAATAATTTGGATTATTAGATGTTGTCAATCTAATTGGCGCCGACCTATTGCCCCACGATATGCCTGAACACGTGATGGCTGAATCGATCCCAAAAGTTGACATTGATTGATAAAGGCCCCTAATACGGCGAAATTTCTTGATGACTCCACGGATAGAACAGAATTATTTACTATGATTCGATTTTAATAAACAAGAATATCATATACGTCTTTACGATTCTATAGAAATTGTTTTTTTTACAATTATCAACATACTTTCAAGGAATTACTCAATTGAAAATAACACAATCTACTGCCGCGTCTGTCTGTCTAACTGTCTGTACGAATTTTCATACGATTTTTCACCAATGGATGAAATTATCTAAAAGAACCACTTTTCCTAATCACGATGCACGGTTCGACAACCATATTGGCGTCTTCATGAGATGAAATTTTCAACTTCATGAAGTATTTTTTATTAATGGATGAACTGGTACAAGGGAAAGTTCCTAAGTCATCATCATTATTTTTTTTTCTTAGTCCATTCGGTCGAGGAATTGGTGAGTCAGGAAAGCTATAGATTATGCTGCAGGAGACCCCGATACAGAAGGCCCTCAGCCGAATGAGACCCTCATATATTTCGTTAGGCTTTCTTATTAGTCAGTGGGCTATGCTTGAAGACTGACAGTAAACAAATCTAAAGTCCATTCAACCTACTGTGTAGGTATATTCGAGACTGGCTTGAACGTTTAAAGTTCATTTCTTTATGAAAAAAAAAACAGTTTCTATTTTTAATGTTTTTTTAATTTTCCATATTTCAGAAATTGTGTTGCAGAAATTTGCAGATACATCTCTGGTCCATCCAACGATATGCTGATTTTTTCATTCCAAGCATTCGTTAACATACTCTCTCAATTTAGGCGGATCAAAATTTTCTTAAAAATCAAACTGGTAATGTTACCTTAACAGAAAAGTCAAAATATGAAAACTTCGTTTCATTTCCAATTTTTCATTGTATATTATATTCTTGAATACTATATTTTCAATATATTAGTGAGTTTTCTCAACTTTTCAACTACTGAACGAAAACAATAAAAAAATATTTTCTCAGTATGAATACGCCGGTAGCTATTCTAATTCAATCTTCAATTCTCACATTGAAGAAACTTTTCTCCTGAAATTCTTTCCGTGGACTAAAAAAAAACACTGTTACATTTTTGGAAAAATATCAGAAATATTCGAAAGGCATATACCTATTTTTAGCTCAAAGAATGTCTGAATATAAGATTCTTTGCATTCTTCAAAATGCTAGTATTTTTCAATCTTGATTTTTTCAAATTGACTCTTTACATTATTCATTAAAGAAGAAAGTAATACAAATCATGTTGTGAAATTTTTTGTATACTTTCAGCGGTGTTTAGTTTAGAAAGTTAAGAAATAATAACTAGTGATCCAATTATTTTTTCTGATGAAAGGTTGGTTGGGTTACATGATCAATTTTTTCTTAACAATGGTTTTCTTGCCCACGTTTCGAATTTATTAAAATTCTTCTTCAGGGCTCGAAAAGTAGTTTCTTCGTGTTAATAAAATTAATATTTTTAAAAATATCAGACATATTGGATACATATTGAAAGAAAATAAAAAACATTGTAAAATCCACATTTCCGAGACAATAACAAGACAAAACGACATGAAACAAACGAATTTGTTTGTGAATATTTCTCCTTTACTTTCAGCGGTGGGTAGTTTGGAAAGTGTAGAAATAATCAGTTTAGTGATCCAATAATTTTCAAAACCAACAACATGAAACAAACGAATTCATTTGTTTCATGTCATTTTGTTTTGGTGTTGTCTCAGAAGTTTGGTTGTTATAATTTTGTTTATTTTTAATAAGTATCTAATGTGTATGACGGTTTTTGGAATAGTAATATTATCAACACGAAGAAACTACTTTTCGAGCTCAGAAGAAGAATTTAATTGAATTCGAAACGTCAGCAAAAACATAATTGTTTTTTCAAGAAAAAATTGATACTGTTACCCAACTAAATTTTCATTAGAAATAATATTATTAAAATAATTTATTGAATCAACTTCAGCTGAGATCATAAAATCATTTGGCTAACTTTACTATCCCAGATTATGAAATTTCACCTATAGGTATTATTGAAGTTTCTAAATAAACAATTTACGATATGATTTTATGTAGTGAACATTAAATTAATCATAATACCACAAAAAACACTTGAATAAATATATTTGTGTAAACAGAATTAGTAAATTCTGAGAATCATTTTTTTGGTAAAAGATCAAGGAAGGGTTACGATATAATTAGCAGTGTTTTACACATCAATACATTCTTTGATATAATAACAAATACAGTTGAATAATTCATTATACCAAATCAATATTTGAGCCTTCTTGATAATTTGAAAAACATCTCTCAGTGATTTGTTTTCACTATAACTCATTTGTTTCTGAGCTGTTCTTTTTATTTTTGGTACTGCCTAGGTAGATCATTAGGTTATTTTGTTTACTGTTTTTTGAGCTACCAGAAATTGCAGTTTATATTGTAAACTCTATACATTTTGTGTGAAAGCTATTTTCCAGAAGGAACCTACTGTGTAGCGAAACGAGTCTCCAGTAAAATTATTTATTAGTGTGGAATTCGTTCAATCATCATGATTAGATATCATTAAAATTAAGATTTTGTTTGTGTATATCATGAGGTCATGAACTTATTATATTATAATTCCAATTGATTTTTAGGTGCTCAAAGGCAGAAAGTAAAATATGCTTCTAAGTTGTTTTCGCATACAATTTCAAAAGCGATGTCTAGATTGGGTATGCTGAGCATTTACAAAACAGAAAATAACTGGCTTGAGTGCTCTAACTTTTTTAAAATTGTCAATGACTGGTTTGACGTTTTTAACTCGCAAATACCACATGCAGATTCACGAAATCGAGTTAAAGGTAAAAATAACAATATTCTATTCTAAACTACTTATTTAATACATTTTAAAATCAATATTCTAGGGTATGGTCTGGCTTTACAAGAACAAAACGAAATTTTGGAAAAAATGAAAAATATGGTTAAAGATATGAGAAAGATTGGGTCAAATACTTTACTACCGTTTCAGAAAGGGATTATTATAAGTATAGAATCCTTGCAAAAGCTTTTTTTTGACCTCAAAGAAGAATTTGGTGTCAAATATTTATTGACGTACCGGCTTAACCAGGACCCACTTGAAGGATTTTTTTCTATTATGAGAGCAATTGGTGGTCTGCATGACCACCCAAATGCCCTACAATTCAAATATCGGCTAAGAAATTATTTGGTGGGCAGAAATGATAATGTAATATCTAAATCCGCAAATATTGAAGAGGAACTTGACATTGTAACTAACCAACCAACCACTTCTGCAAATATTGTAAATGAGGCCAAGAACTCAGTAATGCAGCAGGTATTAAGAGGATTTTATTTCATTTATTAAATTTGGTTTCATTTTGATTTATTTTCTTTCTTTAAAATTAATTTTGAATAAAAAATTGTACTTTTAGGCTCTTACCGGAGAAATGCTTAGTGCTTTAGATTTATCTGAAGACGATGAAAATGAGAAGGAAATATTTGAAAAAAATATACTCGATACAAAGGAAGAGTTAAGGTGGGACGGATTGGAAAATTTGGCAGGTTTTATCGCATTTAAGTTGAGAAACAAAGAAAAACTTGGTTCTATCCCCGATTCCAATGAGATTTCTTTTTCCTGGGTCAACCATTTAACAGAAGGTGGATTACAGAAACCTAGTGAAGAGTTTTTATCCAAATGTAATGAGCTAGACCATATATTCACCAAATATAATGGAGAATCTTTGAAAATTGAAAAAAATTATCTTGTAAATTTAAATAAATTAGCGGAAAGTGTCCAGTTAAGCAATGCAGCAAAAAATTTATTTTTTAGGTGCAAAATGTTTTTTAGAATAAGAATTTTGAACAGAAATATTAAAGAAATATCTAGTATGAGAAAACGCAAAATGACCAAAATTGTAAATTAATTAAATTAAATTATATTCTTAGACTAGACCATTCACTTGTAAAATTTACTTTGTGTAAAATTGAGATATTCCCATTGATAAATAAATAAACATTTAAAAAAATATTGTGTATTTGTGTCGTTTATATAATATTATGTTGATGTCTTCCCATTTTAAAATGTGTTGTACTAACTTTATACACGATTTATTCTGCTACCGTAAAAGCATGCCAAAAAATTAAAATTTGCCTCTGTAAAGCAATTTAAATTATATAGACTGATTTTTCCATTATTACATTCAATCTCATAAAATTACCGGTTACAAAATAGTTACAATGTTGTAAAAATCGTCGAAATTAATCCAAATTGCATATAAAATCCATGCTTCGCTGAGGCGTACTAATGCATTTTGTCACGCGATGACGTCGTGCGCGCAGAGGTCCAATTCTCGTCGCCCAATTGATCATATCTTTATGGTTATAGTATCATGATACATGATACCCAATGACGTACTTTTAAGTTTCGGAATAAGACACCTGTCTTATTACCAAATCACCACCTATTTGAATAATATCAAAGATGAAGCACTTATATCATTATAAGATAACGACATTATACCCCCGAAACAAAGTGAGTCCTAAACAAAAAAAAATTCGTTTGAAGAATACTCAGATATTTTACTGGAGGAAAGATTCTTGGTTGAGATCTACAATTTTCTTCTCATCAACTCTTTTGATAATCTTAACTTTCTCGTTGGAAGTGAACGATGGGTTAGACCACCAGGTAGAATGAAATGTGCCGTTAACTAACTACCATCAGGTAGAATAAAATGTACCGTTAACTAACTGAGAAGGATGTTAATGGTAATGCAAGAATTGAACCCTCAGGTACACCTGGGCAATAAATCAGAAGATACTTCAATCAACACATCAAAAATCCTAGCCGAAAGCTAGCAAATAATCAGTATTATATTCGTTCTAGGCAATTGGCAGCTTTCGGAGATTAAAATGCTTTAAAATGGAGATACAAATGCTGCAAGGATTGTACGACCACATTCTTTGCGATAGTAGTTCTACCAATGAATCAAATCTGATGGGTCTTCAAGGTTTAAAAACTAGGATATAAAATCAGTTATGGAAAAATGGGCAAAACAATCATCGAATATAGATTTCTACTAGAAGTAGAAATATAAAAATATAAATATAAAATTAGTCTGTCAGAGACAGTTTTATAAGAAATTTCATCATCAATATTTTTCACGATAGTAACCAACCATCACTCGCGTGGAAGTAAGTGCAAATTGTAGCTTTTTGTTTGAATATATTTCACGATATTGAAGTATTATTTATTCGTACGACTAGAATCCGCCAAAGAACTGCTTTCACATTCTCCTAAGAACAGGCCCGAACTTGTTTTTGCTTATTATCTTTTTTCTTCTGGTTGAAAGATTGCTCGCGTCGCTTTGCTATCAGTGATATAAAAAATCATGGAAAAAGTCGTAATCCACAATATACTCAAATATATGGAAGGCTGCAACATCTTGAGAGATCATCAATATGGCTTTCGGAAACAAATATCAACAGGCGACCTTCTATCATATGTCACTCATATTTGGAATAACGCTATCGAGAAACATGGAGAATCAAGAACTGTTGCGCCTGATATTTCTAAGGACTTTGATGCTACGGCTTGTCGGATCATTTTTGTTTATGGCTCTTCAGCTTCCTGAAAAAACGTTCCCTGCAAGTAGCCGTCGATGGACATCTCTCGAACACTTCTACCATAACGCTGGTGTTCTCCAGGGATCCATATTACTTTTTATTGTATATCACAGACTTATTAGAAAAAACCAAGAATCGAATATATTACTTTGTTGATGACATCACACTTGTCTGGATTCCAGGACATCGGCTACGGAGGCACATCTTCACCGTCAGCAGGAGGTTGCATATCTCAATGAGGATCTAGAAGTGATTTTGAATTGGAGTGAAAGTAACCAGGTTTATTTCAATGCCACAAAAACCCAGGTATGGGTGTTCTCCAAGAAGATAAATGTCAGGTCAGACAATTCCGCTTTCTGCTTCGATATGTTTGGTTGGGGGTTGAAATGAACACCAATATGTCTTGGCCCAATCACGTCACTAGAATTGCGGAGTCTGCTTCTCAAAAGCTTGGCACACTGTTCCGAATCAGAAAACTGTAAACACCTCAGCCACTTTTGATGCTTTATAAAGCTCAGATTAGACCTCGTCTGGAGTATTGTTCTCATGTATGGAGCTCTGCCCCCAAACATACTTTATCCTGATTGGAGACACATTGCACATCACGTGCAACCTTAATAGCCTGGAACATCGAAGAAAGGTTGGAGGTTTGTCTCTATTTGATAGATACTTTCACAGGAAGTGTTCAAGTGACTTGGCACATTTGATTTCACCAAGAGTGGTACATATCAGAAATATGCGACGGACTGCGGCTGCTCATCGTTTTGAGGTTCAACGCAGTAGTCCTCGAACTTCACTGTTTGAGAACTCTTTTATCTAGAGAACTGCATTTATGTGGAATGAACTTCCTTAGAAAGTTTTTCCAAAAGGATTCAATCTCCAGCGATTCAAATCCAATGTGAATCGCTACTTTCGCACAGGCACCGCTCTGAGAGCGTCTTAAGAATTTTCCTGGAGTGCTTGTGTTTTGTCCTTAAAAAAACTTTGGATTGATACATTTTGCTCGCTTAAAACTTGCAGTGAAATGTACATATTTGCACATATTTAGGTAAAGGCACTTAGCACTTGTTGCTACTTTGAAATAGGCTTAGGCAGCGTCAAAATATTAATTTTGGAGCACATGAAATCAGTGATCATATAGTCGACAGTTCGTCAACAGATAAATTTCATGACGAAAAAAAGAGCTGACCCAAGAAAAATTTAATCAGCTCTGTAAAGATCACTTGGTTACGAATATATCAATGACATAACTCCTCGAAATGTACTGAAAGCCTCCTCAGGCGTTTCAATACTCATAAAAACGCTTGAGGAAACGCAATAAAGTGTCACTTCAATAAGGAAATTGAGATGGTAATACAACCGAAATGAAAATAGTCTTTTAGAGAAGCAACTTCAACTTACTATGAAATCTTCTCTGTATCCTGGGCAAAATATTTCTAGTTTATCGACAATTTGATTGATCTGGTGGTTTTGTTGAATATATTTCTGTATCATTTTGATACGCATATCCCTTAAAAGCTCTTCACCGCTGCTCATTGACAATGCCGGAGTAACAACTGAAAAAAAGGAAAATTATTAATGATGTTTTTCAAGTGAAATATTTAAGTGAAAGTTAGATTGCTGGTACGGATGGAAAGGTTGACTTCTCGCCTCAATTGAAGGTTTTTCAAGTTTGAAGGATAGCAGATTCCGTAACTATGACTATGGTGAGTTGACCTTCGTCCTCGCATTCAACGCACATTTCACCGATGATTTTTCCGCAGTACTAGACGAAACGCTTATCTCCACAAGTTTCATTCGACCACTGTCTACCACCTTGAATGTTGTTCTCTGCAATCGTGACTCTGGCGGTGTGAGCCTATGTTCTTATACGTGTATTAACAGTGAATTGTCAGTGAAATTGCAGCGTGGCAGTTGATTCTGATACGATAGAGAAGACAAATATATTCGTTGAAGGTACCTTGGATTACATAGAATATAAGGAGGTGGAAAAATGTAAACCGTTCATATATAGTCAATCATTATTTTAAATAACTGCATTTTCATAAAATATAAAATATTCTGCCACATTATACTCACTATATTATATTACTGTTTCGTTCCTCACAAATGAAACCAGTTGATTATTGATCCCCTGATGGATGTATTGTTGTATTGTTCTTTAATTAGAAAATAATCCGAAATGAACAATAACTCTTGAACAATAATCGAGCATTTTATTACGTTGTTTCAAAAGTTTTGTCCGTTTTAATGAGTTTCCTTTAAACTAATATCTTAGTGCATACTCATTCGGAATTAGCACCATTTGAATCCTTTGTCAACTCAACACAAGTCTATTAATTTCATCAGCATAAAAATTGTGTGCTCGGGATTCGATGAAGTAGACGAGAGTCATTTCTGCCTGGCTCTAATTTGCCAACGTTCTATCGGTCATTGAAAATAACAAAGTGCTTGAATAGATGGTAGTCGGTTGGCAAGAGGACTAAGGAGTATGGTGGGTGAGACAGAACTTCGCTACTAAAATTCGTTTAATTTTCTGGAAGTGATTTATGAAACATGCGGACGAGCATTGCCGTGGAATAGGATCGGACCTCTGCTGTTGACCAGTGCCTGCTGCTGATAACGCAATTTTTGGTACATTTCTTCGATTTCCTCACAATAGGACTCTGCTGTGATAGTTTGGCCCGGCTGTAGAAAGTTACACCAGCCGCTGACTATGATATAGTAACTATGGTCTTTTTTGGTGAGTGTTTCCTTTGAGAAGTGCCTATGTGGTTCATCGGTGTCCAACCACTGTCCTGAACGTCTTCTGTTGTCGTAGAGGATCCACTATTCATCACAAATGACGATCCGTTCAAAAAAAAAAGATAGTTTTGGTTGCGCATAAACAAAGCAGAACAGACCTCAAAACGTGACAATTTCTATCGATAGTGTAAATCGTGGAGCACCTACTTTTTGAGCTTGTTTACTGTTTCAATATGTTTAAAACCATCAAAAACTGTACGAGACTTGACGCTCAGTTCTTCCGCCATCCCACGCACCTTTTGTGATGTATGAGTCTCCACCAGAGGCTCAAACTCCTCGTTCCGGATTACTGTAGTTCGATCACTTCGTGGCTCATCTTCTAGAATGAAATCTCCTAAACGAAATTTAGCAAACCAACTTCGAACAGTGCGTTCATTAACACTATCATTGCCAAAACCCTGGGTAATTTTTTGGGCTGTTTCGATAGCGCTTTGATTCAATTTGAATTGGTAGAGAAAAACTGGCTAAAAATCGCTCAACGACATCAAAAATGAACAGCGTCAGTGTATCTGTAGAGTAGGGAGGGTGAGTATAGGCCCACAGCACTTAGGCCACATGTGACCCATTGCACATCCTCCCGAGGAGATGTCCTTCTAGATCATCGTCCACTCTGTCCTTTCCAGGAAGGTGGACAAGTCATTAGGAGACATCTCCTTTATGTTGGCAGGTGTAGGCCGAGACTCGCCAAACACACTCTCTTTGGTGACCTTGAGATATCTCATGGTGCCCTTGCTGATGGAGGTGGAGTGAGGGAGGATGAGGGTGCACTTATAGTTACTGCCACTCTTGCCTCCTTCGCTCTCTTTCTTCTATTGGCCTCGGCGCCGCAAATGAGTTTACGCCTTGGCCTTTGTATTACATCACGAGGTGATTTGCTATGTCCACCCTCATTCCAAGCGGTATATTGGGGTGGACAGTTCTGTTCATCCCCAGTCACCGCCTAAGATTGAGGTGAGAACTTCTGTCCAGCCTCGGGATTGGTTTTTGTTGTTTATGTTGTTTCATTTATGTATGTTCCTACGAGTAGCAAGGGAAGAGTTAGTCACCTCTGACAGAGCCTCACATTACCAGAGGAAGGATGATTACATGGAGGTTTCGCCCAGTTTCCCAAGGGGATCGTTCGTGACCGCATATCACTCTGCGGTCATTCTGCTGTCGGACGATTCCTTACACCTTAGTTTGGGTAAGTTGGTCCATGGTGGCATGGTTTGCAAAGCCTTTAGGGTAGGTTTAGTTCTCCTCACCTTACTTATTTCTGCCACTGACCAGGAGTCCAGCGATCCCGTCCGTGAGACCACATTGGCTTCTCGGACAAAGCCCCCAGTCCCCTAGTCGTTCCGTATCCGCCACCTGGGGACGCGCCCGATAAGTAGCCCAACCCACGGGAGCATCAATGTATAGATACAGAACAAAATTATTTATCTATTAGTATACACCACGATATAGTTGAATGAATATTTATTGAGATATGGAGCTATGAAAACACATAACATTAAGACGTTTAAAACTTTAGAAACAATCAATTATTAGTCCACATTGAAATTCAAAAATGAAAATTACTTAATTATATTCGTGCTACAAAGTGTTTTTCAAACGTTGGATTTTTCTATTGAATACTTGTCGTTTCCTAAGAACGACGACTTCCATAAGTCGAAATTTGAGCGAGCTGTTAATTATTGAGTTCTAACCAGTTTGATTCCTACTGAACTACTTCACACAATATTAGTCACCATTTCCAAATTTTTATTTTAAGTGAGATACTTTTTTTGTGAAACTTCGAAAAGCAAACGACTTTTACTTTCTATCGATGGGCTGTAGAAATAAAAGTGACTGGCTTTACAATTGCACACACCATATATCCACTTAATTCGCTGGAGACACCAGAGTTATTCTCACTTCGTGAGGTTTGGATTTCAATGGAAAATTTGTATGCCAATCACATTTCTAATTTTTTTTGGGTGATTCCCATTTAAAGAGTCTAAATTTCGACTTTAACCTGGAAGTTTCAAATTTGAAGGTAGTACTTCGCAAAAAAAAAAGATATTGAAATTAGTGAAAATATTTTTCATACGCACCAGAACCTTAGCAAAGTCTCTCGACAAGCATTTGGTTATTATATTATCAGAAGGTCATGGGAGCGTTACCATCTCCTGATGATGTTAACTCGGTAACTGAAACATGTGTTGACAAAAATAGCCCAGAAGTTCTGATGTGGGAAAGGGGTATTCATTATATCCAATTTACGCCCCAATCAAATACTTGTGAATCTATACAATCTGACCCTATTGAGATTGAAATTGTTGAATCTTTTCACATAAATAGTTTGCATTTATCCTTTGCATGATTTCGTTCTGGGTTCTGGATTAACCTTCAGAGGCTATCATTCCCCTCGTGTTTAATAACTGTCGATAGCAAAGGTCAAAAAATAAGCTATTTTCCATTAATCGTGTTCTCAATGGTGAAATCGTTAAGTATAATATTGCTTGGAAACGCAAAATTTTAGATAAATAGCGCATTTAAAAATATTATTTCGAAACTGAACATAATTAATGTTTATCCGCACCTCTCTGGATAAACAAAGTCAAAAAGTTTTTTGATGAGCACTCAGACAAATTCAAATTAAACTAAATCATATTACATATCGGATTTCAATAGAGTTCTTTAGGTGGACATAACAAAGGCATCACCATGCAGTATGCAACTAGCAGTGGACAGATGACAATATAGTAATAACATTTTGTTTGTTGTTCAAGTGGTATACTCTAATGTAAAAGTTTGAAGAATACATTTTCTTATTAAGATTGGTGAAATATTACTGGATTTTCCAGTAATATTTATTATTACACCAAAGGTTCCAAAGAGTGCATCACAAGGTTTTTGGTATAAATGAAGTATAAAAATGGCTTGTGATGCACTGTTTGGTGTGGTAATGAATATTACTGAAGTTTTTGCCCAACACCAAATCGTTATTTTTAACACTTCGACACGTGTTTTGATCACCAAGTGATCATCTTCAAGATGAAGATTAAATTGTTTACAGATTAAAGAGTTCAAAAAACTCCACAAATCCAGTAATATTTATGAAAATGGCATTTATAAAATTAATGAAAAGCACCTACTTCCATGATTTGATGAAAAATTCAAATTATTTTTTATTTCATTCTCATTTCATTTTTTGTTTCTCGCCACATCAAGTGGTTTGATATTAAAACCAAAGATAATGTCATAGTACCGGTAAACTGTGTCATATGGTTGAAAACAAACGGTCTGAAAATATGCAGAGTTCTATTTGATTTGGTTTCTCTTAATTGGATCACCTGACCTTGTTTGTGTACTTTTGCCTCTTCTTTCCTAATGACATTTTCCCTGTGTTTTTGAATTTCATTGCTTTACTATATACTCTTGAATAGTAGTTTTGAGTTTTATCGAGTATTACCAACCTAGGGAGAGGAAAAGCTTTCCTCAACCTATGTTGAAAATGTTACAGACCGGATTGGTAGAATCTTAGAGAAATATGACGTGAAACCAACATTTAGGCCAACAAAAATTATCAGACAAACTCTAAGGTCAGCTAAGGACCCAAGATAATCTTTAGGGACCGGGTGGCCCCGTTATATCCTGGGTGTCCCTAAAGCGTACTAGTATCGTAGTTACAACGGGAACAAGAACTCGACTACCAACTCGGGCACTGCAATGTTACCACATTGCCTTTGTCTACCGCAGTAGTAGACGAAACGTCAGACATGAAAACCTGCAGACCAGGACCAAAAAAACAGTTATCTCCGGTAATGAAAGTTAACATTCTTTGATCAATCACAAATAGTTCTCGTATGACGCACCAGGTGGCACCCTTTCATGGCTGCAGGGTACTGACTGCACCTACTAGCCAGGAGACGCTCCCCTGATCCTCACAACTAACCATCATCTTTCGGAATATCCAGTTCAACAGCCATATTAGCAAACTAAAGAGATTTCAAAAAACCAATCAATACAGTTCATTGTATGATTTTTACTATGAGGATTTCACAAATACCGCGACACGTGTTTCGCTATACAATAGCTTTCTCAAGCATAAAGAGTCTATGCTTGAGAAAGCTATCTTATAGCAAAACATGTGTCGTGGTTTTTGTAAATGTTTGGTTGGTTTTTGTAAAATTCTTTAAAGTGAAAATCATACAATAAACTTTATTAATTAGTTTTTTAATATGGATTTTCATCAAGTATCGGCCAGTTCTATTCAATTATTGAAGAGATTCCAGTTGAGTGGTCGATAATGAGTCAGCTATACCTGACGATTCACTATATTGTAGGACTTTTTGCAACTGGTTAGAACAATTCCAAAGATGACGTCATAGTGTCACCATACTGTTTAATATCGTTGTAAACAGAATTCTCTATTATATCAAATGGTCTGAAAATATGCATGGTTCTACTTGAATTTATTCATTTATGTTCTTTTCTGTTTTCAATTGTTTTTTCATCAGAAATGTTGGCTCCAATGAACTGCAATTCAAGGAGGTTGAATCTAATGATTTTGACGGCCATTCGATATTGATTTCGGTATTATCCAACTGAACGTGCATAATGTGGGGGTGTCTCTTCTTTTTGCAACCGAATTCAGTGTTCAGATACAGTAGGATATTCTGCATTACAAGAAATACCGCTCAATTAGGAATCAGTTCATGTGGAAGTGAAGGAAGTCGAGGAGCTAAATTTCCTTACGAATAATGATTGACTCCAAGGTTGCCAGACCATGATACATTTTCCTACTGGGTTCAGGTCCCGTTAGCAAAGCACATTCTCTGTGCCTGCTCCCCGTCATGCAAAGAAACATCACCATGCAGCCATGCTGCAGCCATGAAAGGGTGCACTCTCCAGAGGGTACACTTTCATGGCTGCAGGTACTGACTGCACCTACTAGCCACGAAAAACCTCCCTGATCCTCACAGCTAACTTGTAGCTATCCAGGTTAGAATATGCTGCTCTGAGTCATCTTCCGTAACGCCCAGTACAGCATAATAGCAAACTAGAGAGATTCCAGTTGATTGGTCTTCAATGAGTCAGCTATACCGCCTCTAAGCATACCCTGAAGCTGCTGGATTCCATTCAGAAAAGAGCCATCCACCTGATTGGAGACTCGAATATCACTTGCAACTTGATAGTCTGGAACATCGAAGAAAGGTTGGAGATTTCTCTCTCTTTTATATGTACTTTGATGGAAAGTGTTCAAGTGAGTTGTCATATTTGATTCCACCATATCAGAAATATGCGACGGACTGTGGCTGCTAATCGTTTTGAGGTTTAGCTCAGTACACTTCTTGAAAACGTTTTTCCAAATGGAATTGATCTCCAGCGATTCAAATCCAATGTGTTTCGCTATTTTCACACAGGCAACGCTCTTAGAGCGCTTCGAGGATGTTTCTGTAGTGCTTTGACTTTGTCCATAAAAAAACGACTTTTTTGCATCTGGTTGAAAAAAATAATTGCTTTACTCAAGGAGAGTTTGTTTCCTTTTCTGATAGCAAGGGGAGTGGAGGCAAAACTTATATTGCTTATACTCTGTACCATCTAGCCTCCTAAACTCGTAAACAGGACCAAAAGTTAAAAAATCGAGAAACTTATGCTTGATAGGTAGAGCTTGGAACCTCTGGCGTGAACTGAATTTGTTGAAAATACACATCGGAACAAAAATACTGTCTCTCCATGCGCGTTTCAATAACCACGTTGGCATCATTAGAAGATGTCTGATGATGTCATTCTCATACAGTTTCAAATGACTGAGACAGTCTCACAGTCACAAGACAGTTAGGGTCGTTCAATCGACGTTCATCATCTTCTCTGTAAATTCAGAGTTGGATTATTTGCAGAGCATACTTTCTCTTCTTCTTTTCTGATACCAACTTGATTGGCGGAATGAGAAAGACATTTCATTGAAGTGATCATGAATTTCAACAAAGTAAACAAGTTATCAATTACACAGATTATGTTGCATACATGTCTGCTAGATATAATTCAATATCCAGCGTGGTATTAGCTAGAGAAGTAGTTGTATTCAGAGATTTCAATTCGAAATTTTCTAGTTCTGTCTTAGGATACCGCATGCCATAAATGTAAAATACTATATATTGAAATCTGATTGAACTTGTTTGAAAAGTGTTAATATTTAGTCAGTTTGATTTACAATGATTATACAACTCTCATAAGGATTATGTGTTTATTAACTTCGAAAGTTATGATATTCACTAATTTTTAATCTGAAAATGTGTTAAAACATGCGAAAACTGATATGAGAACGTCATAGTATGACCTCACGCGATAAAAGATCATTTTTAGTAATATCGTTGTTTTAATATTACTGAAAGTTTCCGTTATATATTTCAATTTCAAAAAAGTTTTAGGCAGAATACTCATTGAAGATTGTTGATCAGAAAAACTTAATTTTCTACTCACCAGTTACAACGGCCAAGCCAATTAGTAGTAGTAGTTTCATTGTGGAATAATTCTTCAAGACAATTGTTCAATCACACCAATTAAAAGATTAGAGACGACTGTGTGAAGCGTAGTTGGAAGTTTTCGAATTGATATGATTCGAGAAATGATATTTATCTTATTTACGAAAACACAGTACGGAAATCACGTTTCAATATTTTCTGATTGCGTGAAATGAGTGTTTCATTAATCAATGATTTTGCAACATTTTTAATTGATACTTTATGATGGCATGGGCATTAGCACAAGTAGAAGATCTATTTTTTGAAACAAAACGAATGATGCTTGTGGTTTTTGAACAGTATAAAAGAAGTTTGGCCTCGTCACAATTTAATAGCCAAATTGAAGTATCTAATAAAATATTCTCTCATTCATTATGACTGTAGAAATCTTCTCGCAAATTTCAAATATGAGTTGCATCATCAGACACTGATCTCAAAATCTAATTGAGCGAATTTACTCATAAAATTAACTCTTAGTCATACATTTTGGTTCAAATGGAATAATAATTGATTTAAACTCATCTTTTTAATAATTTCGGTTCATTAATTGACAACTTCATTTACCTCACTAAAATATGATAGAACCTACCGATACCGAAAATCCATTATAACGTGTTCCAAAAACACTTCTTTGTGAGAATTTTTTTCAAGAACAAAACACAAGCACAACACAAAAATCCTTAAGGCGCTCTCAGAGCGATGCCTGAGCGAAAGTAGCGATTCACATTGGATTCGAATCGCTGGAGATTAAATCCATTTGGAAAAACATTCTCGGAAAGTTTATTCCACATAAACGCAGTTCTCCAGACGAAGGAGTTCTTGAACAGTGAAGTTCGAAGTGTACTGAGTTAAACCTTAAAACGATGAGCAGCCACAGTTTGTCGTGTATTTATGATAAGTACCGCTTTTGGTGGAATCAAATGTGCGAAGTCAGTTGAACACTTCCCGTGAAAGTATCTAAAGAGGAGAGACAAATCTCCAATCTTTCTTCGATGTTCCAGGCTATGAAGGTTGAACGTGATGTTCGCGTCTTCAATCAGGCGGATAGCTCTTTTCTGGATGGAATCCAGCAACTTCAGGTTATGTTTGGGAGCAAAACTTCATACATGAGAACAATACTCCAAAGAAGGTCTGATCTGAGCTGTATAAAACATCACAAGTTGCTGAGGTGTATAAAGTTTTCTGGTTCGGAATAGTGCTCCAAGGCTTTAAGAAGCAGCCTTTGCGATTCCAGCGACAAGATTTTGCCAAGACATATTGGTGTCCATTTTAACCCCCAATAAACTTATCAGAGCAGAAAGCGAAATTGTCTGATCTGACATTATTATATCTGGTGCGCGGACAATTATCTTCTTGGAGAAAACCGATCCCCGGGCACTTCATCAGGGTCAGACGCCTTGTGGATATAGAGCTGTTTCAAAATTCGCCTGACTAGACGCTGTCGAAAAGTAATTTCCAGCATTGTGGATTCTAGTGTGGGAATTGTGGCTGGTGCCTTTTCCAGAAAATCCACTGTGGAGTGGGACGCAAATTATTCAGCTAGCAGATTTGCTTTTTATATGGCTGTTGTTGGAATTGTACCATCTACTAGTGTTAGTGGAGGAATTGTGGATTTTGTAAAGTTCTGATTAACAGTTTTATCTAGCGACCAGAAGGATCTAGACCCGTTGGGATTATCAACCGCGACACGGTTTCGCTATACAATAGCATTTTCAGGCATGGCAATACTGTTTGTACAAATTATGTATCGTGCTTTTATAGCAGTTTGAATAATTATAACTATTACTACTTCTACATGATAAATACATTACTTTAACCTCTCTGTTCTGATTACGAGTGTTCCTCTGTCAAAAGATAGTTTGAATTGGTCTTCCTATTCGAAGAATTACTCCTATTCTCTTTTATTCTTCTGGAGAAAGTTTTAGTTTGTCCGAAATAAGGTTTTGGACAAATTATAATTTTTCCTATAGGTCATTTCAACACGTTGTTTTTTAAAAAACGAGCGATATTATTAGTAGGATCACCAAAGTAAGTTAGAGTTACATAATGTTTGATATCATTCTTTGAAATCGGATAGACCTGATTCAGAGCTTGTTTCTGCAATGTTCCAGAAAGAATTGAGTGAATAATATTCACCTCGTAGCCATTGTTTTATAAAAATCAGTTCTCTTTGAAAATGACTTTCTGAAAGTGGAATATTCAATAGTCTGTGAATCATACTATTGAATGCTGCTATTTTATGTTGATATGGATCTGCCTGTTCTGTTAAAATCTGTTTTTCCGTTAACCAGATGTACAGATAAATTAAGTATAATGATGTCCGTGTAAGAGGGTTTGTGGACAATCGCAAAATCATGTTTACTATTATTATGGTCAAGTCTTGAAATTTATAGAGATATTTACTTCTATCTCATTCGTGAATTTAATCGAAGGGTGGATGAAATTAATAATTTCCATAAACTTACCCAGCTACCGGCCTGCGTACCAGTAAAATATACTAAGATATCATCTGTATATCTGTAACAGTATGAATGGGTTTTCCATTATATTTTTTACATTTGAAATATTAACATTTTTACGATACAAAACTTGAAATCTGCAAGGTAATTAAATGAAACTACTTTTTATTTGAAGAAAATCTTTCTGTTAACTTCTGGGCATATAATGGATAAGAGTGCAGGTATGTATGAAAATGTTCTTGTTTTTTTTTTCGAAAAGTGTACATAAACAAGTACATAAAAATACAGAAAAAAATCAAATGTTGATTTTTGTGGCATATAGATTCATAAAAAAACGAATGTTTTTATATTTATTATAGAAGTCCTTATTCAGATGAATATGCAAATTATGGATATGCAGTTGGTTAGTACCTTGTCCACTAGATGGAGTGACATTTTGTTGTTCTCTCCAACTTAGGAAGAGAAATGAAATACTCTGAAATAATTTATATTTTCAATATTGGAATATCATTGACTTTAGGTCGATGATGGCCACTATCTTGCGCTGATGAGTGGCTAATGAGCCCGAAACCGGTCTGCAAGTGTGCCCGTTCCACAATTGAAGGTCGACTCTTTCAGTTGTATTGCCAATTGCATATGCAGGAAATTTTCTGTGAAGTTTCTTGCACTGACGCCTGTCGGATATAATCCAAAGCCCTTTGTGGTATTAGCCAGGAGAGTAGTTGTTTTCTGACAGGCGTCAGTCCATTCAACCTACTGAGGTGGTATATTCGAGAGTGGCTTTAACGTTTAAAGTTTATTTCTTTAGATTTGTTTATTGCCAGTCTTTAAGCATAGCCCACTGACTAATAAGAAAACTTTTTTTTGTAACAAATCAAAACAAATATTTTCGAAAAACTCTCTTTCGAAATATAAGGAAACAAACTATTTTTACAATATATGTTTATAGAAAGTCAAAGTTTGAAAGAAAAATATAAATTTTGAAGTTATGGTTTTATGGTTCTGAAAGTATGCAACCAAGAATACACATATTCGTTATTGTGTGTTGCTAGCCAGATCATCCATATTCATACCATTATGCCATCTAACTAATAACATATTTTGAATAAAAGAGGTTTTCTATCTGTTTGAAAGCTAATAGAAGTCTGTAACAATATTTAAACATTCATTTTTGAAGTAGCCAAATTTGACAACCGAGAATCTCCAAACTTATTCAGTAGGGGAGGCTTACTTTACTTCATATTCAGTTAAATTATCTATCATTTCTGACCCTGAGCATTTCATTTAAAAAAATCTACTACGTATAGATCTAGTATACTTAGAGTGGTAGTATAGAACTGTTGTCAACTGAACAATATCATCTAATCGCTGAGACATGAAATTAACAAGAGACATGAAATCTGTGAATTCACTTCACTCGAACAAATCAACTATTGAAAGAAAGCAGAAAACTCATTTCGATATTCTTTTCGAATAACCGTTTTTCAAGTGTCATTACATGATTCAAACTTTGCTTAGTTGATGAGATTAAACATTATTCATGCACATAGTTGTTCTGTTTAATCTCCCAACTGAATATTTGAAACTATGAATATAACTGGAATTATTTCCCAACACCAAACCGTTATTTTAACACTTCGAAACGTGTTTTGATCACTAAGTGGTCATCTTCAAGAGGAATATCAAACTAACCATACTTACCTGCGTCTTCAGTGTCTTAAATTAATTTCACAATTTGCCTTATCTATATATTTGTCTTAAAATAATTTTTCAATGTGTCCTCATGTTATAGTCAGGTAATGTAATAGTAATTGATTCCAAAATCAATAATTTAAGAGCCCTATAGAGTCTGGTAGTTAATTTTCTATATAAGATCAATACATTAAAAACCATTAGGGATCAATTGTATATTGCTATACCAAAAAAATCGAAAAAAAAGTTCCACCTCAACATATACCTACCCTTCCCTAACATTATTTCAAATAGAATTACAAGACTTTATTTACAATTCCTTGTGGCCAATTTCCAAATATGACAAATATTTTCAAAGAAACAGAAAATCAATAACACTATTTTTTTTACTGGAATTCAATATATTGAATGAGAATAAAAATATAAGACTGGATTGAAGAAAATTAAAACTGTTTTAAAAATCACTATGAAAATTAGGTTATCTTTATGAAAGCTGAATGTTGATTCATGAAAAGAAGGCATTTTCAATCAATTAACAGGATGTTTCAGCCTGTTGGACATCGTCAGTACCAGGCAGGCGATCCTTCATTGAAGCCCAACAGGCTGAAACAGCTGTCTACAGGTGGCTCTTTAAATTAAAATATGGGAATGATAAAGAAATTGAAAATAGTGAAAAGGGGTCTCAGTTAATTGGTCTCATTTGGACGCCATCTACAGATAATTACAGAAATATAGAACATTGTACTCTCTTTTCAATACTTGTTACTGTAGATTAACTCATTTGTACTTCCATAGGAGGTACACCAATGAAACAATCCAATAAAACAATGAACACGTACTACTCGTTTGTTTTAATGGAATAAGAAAAGGAAGAATCAAAGAATAAAAAAAATCCTTTTTCTCGTTAGGAAAATTCATCAATCTGATCAGTAACAAAACATAGGGGCTAACTCCAGGGGTCAAAGTATCAAACCTCACAACCCTTGATCATATTCCTATCCGCAAGAAACCAACGATATCTTCTTTTTACTCGTTTGATATGCGATCCAGGATTCCGACAATCCTTATCAGCAGCTATCTAGGATCTTGGTCTAGATGTTCCGATATACCTGCTAGCTGTTCAAGGACTATCTTTACTTTTGGAATCTGACTTTGGTGTCTACCTCTCAATAATAACTTCAACTACAATCTTGATTCTGATTCAACCTAAATTACAACTTCCACTACGAACTTGATTTCGCCTTTATTTTTTTTTAATTCACACTATACTATATCTCACGTGCGAAGCCGGATCTGGTCGCTAGTTGATAACATAAATAATTGATTATTCATGTTGCTCCCTTGTAATGATACTCCTATTGAAATTGTTATCTTTACCGTTTATTTTCCAAAGAACTGCTACTTCACCAGGATAAATACAAATATTTTCATACAATAATTCCACTAAATTCCTTGTTTGGGATTCACAATTCCAACAATCAGCTTTATGAAGAATATATAATTCGTCAACTGAAATTGAAAGATATCACTATCAATTCACAGAAAAGTATATTATTCAAAAATGTGTAACATAAGTCGACAGGTTATCTATTATATTCTCTTATTATCATGTTGTTTTATGACTTCATGCATCTCTCTGATACAATTATCAGTTTCCCAGTTCTGTAATAGTTTTTTTTACTTATGTTGAAATGATGTGTAGTCTTCCAGGTCAGATGGTAAGAGTACGACTCTGCTGAACTATAAAAACCTGATTCGGTTCCCAGCGGGGCAGGCACAAAGTATATGCTCTGCTGTTAATGAGGTAATCGGATAGTCGAAGTGCAAGATTCCCACCTTGATACCGGCGACAACCTTCCCATATAAGGGTTTTTGCACGTCAGCTAAACCTGACGATGCCTTGGATTCAACCATGCAGGGCTTTTTCGCCTCTGGTTTTGGTGAATCATCACTTGAGCGCAAACATTTGCTAACTTGCTCATGGGGGTTTGTTTCTCCACTTGAGACAGATTCTGCCGTATTAAGAATTTGGTGCAAGGCGGTTTCATATGACACCCCACTCTTGAGGAGACGACTCAGTCGTTTCCTGGCTGCACCACCAAACATTTTTTTAAGTTTCAGTTATTGAATCAGGAATTGGGCAGAAGTTCTTGCTCCTGATCTAAATTTACAGGGAGGTCAGTTGGAGTCGTAAGCTCGACATCCATCTTCTCTGTAGAATCAGCGCCAGATTTTTTTTTTATTTTACTCTGCCCATAAAAGTCCCACGAGTAGCTAGGGAAAGAAGGTGAATCACAGCAGAGCCCCGCATCACCGTGACAAGGCGATGCTACGACGGGAGGGCGCCCGGTATCTCGAAGGTTCGAAGCTGATAGGCTCAGTTTCATTTATCCTCTCGGCACGTATACACATACATTAGGATTGAGCCATCGTTGGAATGTCATTTAGTTAGGGAATAACAGAACCACAAGTGATTTTGTCATTCCCGTATCCAGGAGGGCTACTTGGAAGCAGGTATCAGATGGCCGGTTTGCTCAACCCCACATCACAAGCACAATGGTTCAGGCAGTGAAAAATGAACAAGGACAGCCAACCCACCTTTTTGAATAGTAACTTACCATGGGTAATAGTTCATCATTTCAAGTACACAAACCGAAATGACAACGTTGAATTTCATGAAGAATAACCCCAAATATTTCCGAAACAGGTGGAAATGTAAAAATACACGAGGCTCGTAATTGAAGATTCGGCCTCCATTTTTATCACAAGCGACATCTATAGCCCTCCCGTTTTCTCTAAACGCAAGTCTCAACTTTTTTTAATAACATACCCAGTGAAGTATATTGAAAAACATACCTAGTGGGGTATATCATTTGAAAGGTTTCATTAAGTAGAATAACTTCTTGAAATTTTGACTCGTTTCAACAATCATTCAATTCTTTTAAAGAAATATACGATGTTGATCCATTATTTTCAAGGCCAATTGTTGTGCTACCCTGGTAAATTGTTCGAAAAATAATATATGCAAAAGTGTGGCACAAAGTGAAGAATTTAAGAACGGAAAGTGAAAGTACACAGAACGGTCATGTCTTATTGTGCTCCGACTCATTTTGCTACAACTTGGGACTGCCTTGATTAATTAAACTGAAATTTGGCAAATGCATCTTTCACGAACTTTGCATCAGGTTCAGTTGAGGACAATTGAAATTGTTGAACAGGTGGGCCTAGAATTGTAATTGATGTATTATACATGACCATAATTATCCCGGAACAATACTGGGCAAAAAGTTCAGTTGTCGTAAAAACGCTTATCTCTCTGATATATCCTTAGTACGGTCATTCTATTAAAAGTATACTTTGGATAATGTCTGAACAAGCAATTTCAGACATACGTCAGTTATTACTTAAACTCGACCAGAAATCGGATGAAAATCAAATTACCTTGTCTGAAATAAAGAACGAGATAGCTACCTTCAATACACGCATATCTGCCATTGAGGCAGAAAACCATTGTTTGAAAGATAGACTTCTGGAAATCGACAGCAACACACGTAAAAACAACATAATAGTTTCTGGTTTACATAAATCCAACCCTGGAGAGGCATTGAATCATCTGAATAATATTTTGGGCACAAATATCAGTTTCGAAAACCTCAACAATATCTTTGTCTTTCCTGCCAAATCTGGCAATCAGCTACTAAAAATAGAGTTTTTATCCTTTCTATCGAAATCTGAAGTTTTCAAAAACATAAGAAAGCTAAAAGGCACTGGGATTTCTATATTTGAGGACTTGAATCCTGAAGACCAGATCAAAAACAAAACCTTGCGCTCATTTCTGAGAACTGCAAAGGGTACAGGTTTGCAAGCAACTATCAGGCGCAACCATCTCCTGATCAATAACGAAAAATATACCGTGGAGCAGTTATCATCTGATCCCACTGCCTTGAAAAGGATTATAGAAGCCCACGTGTCAGAAGAAACGGCGGATACTTCTGTGACAGGATTCAGGAAAAGGAAAGACGTCGTCTTCTCAGATACATCTGCTAGCAAGAAACCCATCAAAGAGAATCCCCCCAGAAGGGCTAAATTTCCCACTTCTATTAAATGAACAATTCCTGATTGATTTTTTTATACTTTATTTCGGTATCTTAATGTTTAATTAGCCAACAATCTGAATAAAATATTGTATAGTAATGCGTAAGTTATCTTTGTGTCATATTAACACGAGATCTCTCACCAACAAATTCTCTGAATTCAAGGAAAAAGTTTTCAATAAATATGATATAATCACAATTTCCGAAACTTGGTTGAATGAAACTGTAACCTCAGAACATATTTCCTTGCCAGGTTACAAAATCATCAGAAAAGATAGATCGGGCCGTGGCGGTGGAGTGGCATTATATGTTAGAACAATCTTGAATGTTAGTACTTTAAACATACCTAATAATAGTAAAAACAATTCTGAACAGCTGTGGGTGAAACTTAAACATAATAAGGAAGTATACGCAATATGTTGCATGTACAGACCACCAACCTCTTCCCCACTTGATTTCATTACAGAGATGGATGATATTTTGTCATTCATACTGCCTAAAGTCGACTATATAATCTGTGCAGGTGATACTAACATCGACCTTCTGGAGGAAACCAGTACCCCGGCAAAAAATTTCGAAAGCCTTCTAAATTCATATAGCCTCAAGCAGATAGTATCCGAGCCTACCAGACTTGGGTCCAGTAGTTGTAAATTGCTTGACCTCATAATTTGTACTGATATTTTAGTGGTTAGCGACTGTGCAGTTCTGGACTGCTCCTCTTTTACTGACCACTGCCTAGTCTCCTGTAAAATTAAATTTGAAATGCCTCAAACTACTAGCAGATATCTTACGTACAGAGACTTTAAGGATTTTGATAGTAACGAATTTTTAAATGACCTTGCCACATACGATTTTGATGTAATTTACCGGGCTAATAGTGTCGATGAAAAAGTTGGGCTATTAAACGATAAATTGTTGAACGTATTTGACAAACACGCACCTATTCGCACTGTGAAAATCACAAAGAGAAGAGCCCCGTGGCTAACCGATAATTTAAAATTTATGTTCAAATTGAGAGATCGCGCATTGAATCGATACAAAAGAACCAAAAATGAACACGCCTGGCAATACTATAAAGACTTGAGAAATCTCATCAACCGCACAGTAGCTCTGGAGAAAAAAGCATACATTGAACATCGTATACGACTAAACAAAAAAACTATTTGGAAGGATTTATCTGATCTAAATGTATATAATTACAAAAATACGAGAATGTTACCTGATAGTATTAGTAATACTACTGAAATCAATGATTATTTTACTTCGGTTTCGAATGAGTCCACACTCCCGGATCTCAATTTAATTAGCCACTATTCTCAAAATGTTCAAAATGTTACTAGAAATAATTTCAGTTTTTCGAATACCTCTGACAACGAAATTTACAAATCTTTATTATCTTTCAAATCAGATGCGACGGGTCCTGACGGAATAAGTCTCAGAATGATCTTACATTGTTGCCCTCTTTTACTTCCATACATAACACATATATTCAACTTTTGTATTGAAAATGGTGCGTTTCCGGCATCATGGAAGAAGTCTCATATTATACCCTTAGCTAAAATTTCAGATCCTCAGGATTATGGGGATCTTAGACCAATAAGTATTTTATGTTCTTTGTCCAAAGGATTCGAAAAAATTATTAACGATCAAATCAAGAGCCACGTCGAAGCTAATAATATTTTACCCACTTGTCAATCCGGATTTCGTAATAGATATAGTTGCACCACAGCCCTGTTAAAGGTTGTTGATGACCTTCACAAAGCAGCGGATGATGACTCTCTTTGCATCCTTACCCTTATTGATTATTCTAAGGCGTTCGATAGAATAAACCACGAAATACTCTTAAGCCTTTTACATTACATCGGATTCTCCAGCATCTCAATAGAACTCTTAAAAAGTTACCTGTGTCAAAGATCTCAATGTGTTATTTTGAATGATTCTAAATCGGACTTCAAAACTTTGAATAGTGGAGTGCCACAGGGTTCAATTCTAGGTCCCCTATTGTTCACTCTTTATACATCCCAATTTCCCCTCTGTCTGAATTCCACATCTATACACACTTATGCTGATGATACCCAAATATATAAAATTTTCCCAAAAGAGTCCACAAAAGAAGCTTGTATGGAGATAAACCGTGACATTGAATCACTATTGGAACTTTCTAAAAAATGTTGCCTGTCCATCAACCCTTCCAAATCATCAGCACTT
>WOGP01000893.1:0-21376 GCA_015342065.1 Leptinotarsa undecemlineata | reverse complement strand
ATATATGACTCCCTATCAGATTTTTGCACTGCTTAAGGATGCTTTGTTTCATTAGGTTTCTTGTGATTTTCAATAGGATTGGTCTATGATTAACAGTATTTATCTTCCCAATTATATAGATGTTGTTGAATTCGTAGTCCTCCAGTGTTAAGTTCAGTTTTTTCAAAAGAGATTCTTTAATGACATTTACAATGATCTGAACTGCTCTCTTGGGTAGGGAAAACGTGCTTATATCGGTAACAGTCCTTTCTAGAAATCTTTAGTCGGTTCGGTACTAGAGTTTCACTGGCGAATCCCGACTACATTATTTCGCGGTGATGTCATGTGTTTGTTCCATGATTCGGCCGGTGTACTGGTCAGGGACAGCTTCAGATTTGTTACAGTACCATTGAAGAACATTCCTCAAGAGCTTTTAGATGATATATCACAAGTAGAGGGTTGCTATTTGAGACTATAAACTTGCAGTGGCTGGGAGCGAGGTGGTGAGTGAAAACAGGTAAGGTAGTACATCATTTCATTTCCCATCTTGAATTTTATTTGGGTTCTCAGATATAGCGAATACGATTTATTGAATTGTAACCTTTTGTTTTGATTACATATTAATTATTATAGGGCGACAACTTATGACTATCTTTTAAAAATATGTCAAGTTTGGAATTTGACTTTCTGGAACAATCGAATTCAGTGGAATAGCTTCCCATTACTTGATATGTTCCTACCAAATAATCAGGCTTTGTTGCTCTTGAATAACACAAGGAAACAAAATGTATTTGTTTTCTTTTTGTTACGTGGAAATTCATAGCTGTTGTTTACTAATTCGAGGTCGCTGATTGAGATACAACTTTCGACCATATTTGTGTACTAGTTACACTTAACTTTCATAAAAACGAGTGATTCTCTCACAAATTCAATTTTTAGTATAATGTCTACCTCCAGAAAAATCTGTATAGATGATTCCATCTATTTATGTTATATCTGTGATGAATATACATTCAAAAATTGTGGACTAAGTGTGCTGGAGTTCGTAAAATGTGTTTGTCTTGATTACTTTGGATTTCCTATGGACAACCGTGACAAGTATTGGATACTCAAAATGGTATGTAAAACATGCGTGGAGTCTTTGGAAGTATAGCATTTCAAAAACGGAACATTTCATAACACACACAGTGAGGTTTCTCAGTGACTGGATAGAAAATTTGGCAATCATAGTAAATTGTTAGGACGACATTCATTCCACTATGATATCCTCATTCTTCAGACCTTACATCACTATTTCGTATTCAAACGTAAACGTGTTTGAAAGGCGACCTTTTTGTTTTCAAGAATTTCTAACTTCCATTGGAGGTTCTGAGTAGGCTGATAGTCATACATTTTTTCGAAACTACATGTATTAAGAATCTTACATCCATGTGTAACACCTCATACGGCAGGGGTATTCTGCTGGTCCTCGCTGCAGGACTGAGTAGGACTGGTCGTTGGTTAATTTTCGAATTATTCAATAATATTTGGTAGAGATATGCTCATTAATGAATTACCCACCATGTTATTGATATCATTGCTTCACTCTTCTGAATGTGTAGCTGGTATTCATAAGCAGATCTTCAGACGAGCAGTTTCAAATACTAAATACTGAAGTGATACTGCCCACCCATGTGATAGGCCCCAATCTTAGTGAAAAAGGGGGTTACATTCTAGAAGATGGGATTTGAAAACCGTAATTCATCGGAGAGGGATATTGTGTAAAAGAATTTCCAACAGAGAATTGTGTTTCCTTTCGACAATATATACGGATGTGGCCCAGAAGTATACTTTTGGTTTAGAGTGATGAGTTAGGTAACTGTGATTGGTTGCAAACTTATAATCACGGTTTACCCTTCAGCATCCAAGTTGTAACCTTAATTAACTGTGACAGATTTAGTTTGATTCCTGGTTTTTATGTCTGATGAGAATATTTGAGAAAAGATCTTACTTGTCATAGAGTGTATGAAAAGCCAAGTTGACCTGCCAACAACACGATATAGGTTCTTCATAAGTGGTTCAGCCAAACAGTAGCACTGTTTCCCAAATGTAGCCTGCTGACAATGATTTCAATAAAGAATGATTTCTGTTGTAGGTTTCCGGAAGTAGAATGAGGAAGATTTCTGTTGTAGGCTGCCGGAGGCAGAATGAAAAAGATTTATATTGTAAGCTGCCGGAGGCAAAGTTATGAAGATTGAGGGTGGAAATAAAAATGCCAGGAAAGAGAATTAGGTCAAATTGCCATTTCATTTCATTTATACTCGATAAGAGTATCCTTGCCATAAATGGTGGATGGTCTCAATAGAGTAGAATATGAAAATCGATGCATATTACAAATATATGCTTGAGCATAAACGAATTTATGTTCGAGAAAGCTATTGTATAGCAAAACACGTGTCGCGGTTTTTGAAAAACCCTTAATAGTAAAAATTATACAACAAACTCTAATAATTAGTTTTTTTATATGAATTTTCATCAAGTACCGGCCAGTTCTATTCAATCAGTGAGTATGTTATACCTTCAGATGACAATTAATATTATTTATTCGTGTCTTCTATTTTGGTTTCTGGTCTCCACAAATATGTTGAATGAAACAACTGCTCAGGAAAATACAAAAACTTCTGCTTGATGAGAATCAAAAGTCATGAGATTGAGTAAATATGGAAAATCATTATTCAGTTGTTTTGTATTCATTGGGCAGTTTCATTTCACAGTGATAGTTTGTTGAACAAGAAAATAAACTTTATTTCCCAAAAATAAACATTATATTATTTTCTCAATACTTCATATACCACCGCTAGTAGACATAAAATGATCATGTTGTTTAACCAATTTTTCTTTCCAATAAATTTCGTGATTCATCAATCGGAGGAAGTTTGAAAGCAGCTTTCCGTGAAAATGTATCAAATTCCACTTCACTTGCTCATGACAGGGTTGTTCAGTTTTTATTTTGAAATTGAAATGCGAACGTCGAGTTACATGAAACACTTTCCACGCTTTCCATTGAAATTAACCATGTTGTACCTTTGACGATTTTGACAGTAAAAAAATCAAACCTACTTTGAAGACATTTTTTAAAATAAAAATATTTTCGTGCCCAATGTGAATCGAGATCGCTAATTCAGCCTCGAGTGCAACATCAGAGAGTTTTTATAAAGGTTGTCCAAAATAATTGTATCCAATGCCGAGTTTTTCTAAATCTTTTATTTCGTCACGGATTGAATAGTCGAGTCAACGAAGTCTTTTTTCGGAAGTTCTTGAAAAAAGCTCTGACTTTGATGTTTTTTTTTCATTTTTCCATAAATTTGAAATAAAAAATTTCAATAGCGGAGACTGAATAGACATGTGTGGAAAGTGTTTTCAGTAGTCGAATATTAGTTCTCGCTGATTTCGAATAATATAAAAAAAAATTTCAAAGAATCATTATGCTCGGTGCTATTCCTGAGAAATTCATTGAGTTAACAATTTTACATTTTTCTTAACGCGACTTTACATTAGGATGCTTCTTGTTTAGTCAATTTATTTATATTTCATTATTTATTCATTATCATTTCATTTACTATTTGAATTATTTATTAGACATGTCACCTTTTTATTCTGTTCTAAGATGCAAAAAACTTATTTATAATTTTTGTTTTACTTTTGAAGTAATATTTAGGGGTCGCTACTAGCGAATTAAAAATATATATTTTTTTAAATTCTTCAATTAAGTTCTAAAATATACGAGCATACACAAATTATAAAACTATTAGGATAAAAAAAATTGTAACATATGCTCATAGAGTAGATTGTACTTCGTCTGTGGTAATTAGTTTATTGAATTCTTCAATCAATGCTACACCGCTTCCGCAATATCGTTCACCACTCTCATATAATGTACAATTTATCTGGAAGCTTTGTTGTCTTCATCTCCTTCCCAAACACGAGGTAAATTTTGCAAAAATGCAGACGGAATTCCCAGGATACTGAAAAATCTTGACGATTTGCGTATCACAAAATCCTCAATATTTTATTCTTCGATGTGACTTAGATCCGGGAGATTTGCTATAGTCTGAACCTTCATCATTCAGTGCAATCACCATTTATTGTTTGCTTTCAAGAGAAACGTCGTCATCAAGAAAAGCATCACACATAAAAGGAATAACACGTTAAAATGTAAGACCTCGTTGGTCCTTAGCTTGCACAAGTTTCTCAACTTCTGAGGGTTGTCGTTCGTATGGAGGCGACAGCTGATTAACGGAAAAACATATTTTGAAACAGATTTTTTTTAAAAAAAGCAAGCGCAACAAGTTCTTCAGACAGACAACCCAAATGCCTCAGGAACTTCGTTGGAGCTTTTTGGGCATAGTTTTGTTATAATATGATATAAAAATAAATACTCTGTCTACTTTCCACTTACTTTATTTATATTGATACGACCAAGGTTTCGGTTTTTACACCATTCTCAAGTATTATAATACTACTGACTTAAGATAAATATCGGAATATATATATCCAAGAGTAGGTAATAAGATATATCAGAGTATTAATTTATACAGAGTATTAATTCAAGATGAATTTCCACAAAATGAACAAGTCATCAATATCACAAAATATACTATATACTATATACTATATACTATATACTATATACTATATACTATATACTATATACTATAAACTATATACTGAACTTATTCTGGTCAATGTTAGGCCAAACAAATCTAAATCGTTTTGAGCAAAAGGATTTCATTTTGTATTTTTTTCGTGTTTGTTAGTGGTTTGTTGCCTATCTCAAGGCATGAAAGGTGTGTGTAGGAAGGGGAGAGGGGTGGGTACGAGTATCTTAGTTACATTAGTATGTTTTTTCATGTATAAATGATGAATATATATATATATATATATATATATATATATTATGTACATTGAGCTGCAGTTATCATTATACTGTTTGTTTAAACTATGACACGAGGTAGCGACCCCTAAAAATTTAACTAAGAAATAAATAAAAAATATAGTTTCGTTCATTAGGTGATAAAGACAAATGGCGAGCTGACGCAGTAATTTTTCGAAAGTCGAAAAATAAGAAGCACCCTACTATACATATTCATGATTCTTTGACCAGATATATGACGGTTTTTTAATGGAAAATGTTATTTAATGTATGTGCCATGAAATTGAGCAGCTGACTTGATTTTGAGATGAAAGGGACAAGAAACATATTCAAATAACACTTCATTGTAAGATTCATACCAAACTGATTAAAAAACTGGAACACGTGTTTCACTATACAACAGTTCCCTTAGACGTATCATGCCCCTTCAACAGAAGACGGTTTGCAAATATGAAATTGGTCTTCATATGCAAAATACTACTCCTATCATCTTTTATTCTTTGGGGAAAGTTATTCTCATCTGACCAATATGCATGCCGCATTCTATATACTTTTGAAAATGAATCGTGCCATCTCGCTCATAAATGTCATTACGTACTGTCATTGTGACATAAACAAACAACTCATTCATAACATGAATTAATGTTATTCAGATCGGTGCTGGAGAAGTATCTTATTCCGAAACATGAGGATGATAGTATTTCTTTCAAGGGGAATTTTATTTTTCATATACTATACTGTGTAGCAATCCAGTGAACGATATCTGATTTGGTTCCATAACGAATCTTTAGAGTATAAACTGAATGGAAACTGAAAGTGTTTTTTTGTATATATCAAAGTTCATACGAAAGTAGTTATTTAAAAAGTACTTCTTGTCCCATGTAATTCAATCATCATATGTAAGACATTATTTCGAAAAGGCGTTTTTGTCCAGTCTGTGTATGAAAGTAACTTCTTAGCATTATTTACAATTTGGTAGTTTTGCATATTGTTTGTATAAGATGAAGAAGTAGGAAGCCAATATATTTTTTTTAGCAAACCATTATATGAATGTTTGATGTGTCGGGAGATGAAGTGAACTGTTGGTGTAGCTCTCTACGATGAACTTTTTGACTGAGACAATATTTTACTATTTTTTTTAAATTTCTCAAATAAATCGAAAGCGACTCTGAAAATTGAGAACTATCAGGGAAGCAATATTTTTTCCTACCTATGGAAGTTTAAAAAAAATTAATTATAGCATAGAAATATCGGAAAACATAGTAGAATCTGTTTCGTTTGTATTGAGGACATCAAAAAAACACTCTTTTAGGGTTTTAGAGCTATGAACGGCCTACGTAGAGACAACACTATCAAGACAATACCTGCGTATGAAGAAAACGCTACTGTGGTGATGGATACTGTGCTCTACGAACAGAAGATCGAAGCGGTTCTTCAGACGGGACAATACACGAAAATCGTGGGACCCTACTGCATCATTTGAAAGAAAGTTGTACCAGATTTTGAGAAAACACCAAGTCTATTTCTCGAAAAAGGCGAGATCATCGCTAACACCGCACCACAGACGTTCCGCTCAGATCGATCGTTAGAGATGCGGCTACTCCAAACTTGTTTAGATTTTCACTCCCCATAATACAACCATTACAAGAAAAAATGTCATCCTTTGTGAATAATTTGAGGTATTTTGTCGAACTACTAGGGGCAATTGTAGTTACACAGCAAGATCAACTAATCAGTGTTGACGTGGAAAGCCTTTGAACCAACTTCACGGTCGAAGAAGTACTCCAAATCATACAGATGAAACTATCAGAAGACGGGGACCTGAAAGATGGAACGAACTTACTTATCGAAGTAATTGTGGAATTACTGGGAATTCCAACTGAAAGACGAATTCTATACGCAAGATGAGGGACTGCCAATGGAATCGCCACTTTCATCAGTCATAGCCACATATATATGGAGTGGACTGAAACTCTGGCTATTAAAGAATCCAACAAGAAACCTTGAGTCTGGTTGAGATACGATACCGACACCTTCATAATATGGAAACCATGAGAATATATAACTAGAAACCTTCCTGAAGCACATCAACAACGTAAGTCCTTCCATCACTTTCACAATGGAGAAGGAAGTCCACAACGAATTGCTGCTATTAGATGTATTGGTGAAGAGGAACGACAATGAGTGGGAAACATCTGTATATTGAAAACCCACTCATACGGGACAGTATCTGAACCACGAGTCCAACCACCAACAATCGAATAAAAGAGGATTCATCAAGACTTTATTAGACCATGCTTTCTGGCTCTGTAACACGAAGGAAGGTCTCGAAAAGAAACTAGTCATCACCAAAAATGATCTTCAACGAAATGGCTACTACAAAGCTATAGTGAAATAGACTTTGGCTGTAAGACATCAGAAGCCTCGCAAGGAAGAGAAGACGTCACAACCCAACCAGTGCGTGCACTTCCCTACATCAGAGGGTTATTGGAAAAATTGAGAAGGATTGGGTCCAAGTACAGCATTAGGACCTGCTCCAAATCCGAAAACACTATCCGTAGCATCCTCTCGAAAACCAAGCTACCAAACGCGAACTGCGTTTCCACGAATTGCATTTACCGGATAATCTGTGTGCGGAAAATCCTATATTGGTGAAACTATGAAGTCATTAAAAGTTTGCATTGCCGACCACAAAGAACATACACAGTGAGGGGAACTCAGCCAATCAGAAATAGCAGTTATGTTTGGACCCATCAACATAACATCAAGTGGTCCCAAGCTGAGATCATACACAAGGAGGAACATTTGTTTAGGAGGAAATTGTAAGAAGCCGCATACTTGTTGTTCAACAATGTATACGCAACATATGGAAACCATTGTATGATTTTACATAAAATGATTTGATATCAGACAATGGAATTCCAAACTAGTGAAATTTATCATGAAACATTGTCAATCACCTTCAAACAAATATGGAAACCCATAATCAAGCGAAAAATGGCCAACTCCCGCCAAACGGTCATCTCCCGCCAAACCGGTGAAGCGGTGGAGAAATTAGTCCAGTCATCACCCGAGAATAATTGTGGATACTAACACTCGAAACGTCCTGAATCAACTTGGCTTGGAATCTCTTAAATTTTTCATTTTTATTTTTTGTTCAATTGTTCCATTTTTACTTGTATTTTATTTCACTGTGATTCCTTTCAGGATTTTTTGACTAATGTAGTTGTTTTTTTCAGCTATTCTTTTTCAATTTTTTTATTGGTTTTTTCAGGGATTTCAAATAATTTTATATACTTACTATCAGACAATGGAAGTCCGAACTGATGAAATTAATCTTGAAACATTGTCAATCACCGTCAAACACAAGAAAACGTTTAGTATTTCGGATCCAACTCGGCTACAATATTAAAACCCATGGCCTATTCCACTATCTTAGTTATATTCGTTCATCCTAAATACACAGTTGTTGCCGGAAAGAGATCGTTAGATTGTTAGGAAACGAAATTAATCCAAAACAAAGCCCATATACACGTTTCCTAATTATTAGTCAACAACCTCATCCACTTACAGAAAACCCGGCACATAAACAGTGAGTTCTGGGGTTAGGTTATATTCCACTTATCTTGCTCCACCCAATTCGTGGCAAGATATTCTTAAGCCCATTTCAACTGTAACTATTCAGGCGTTCTATTCACTGCAAACAAATATACGGAAATAATCTCAACACAAACTCAAGTTTGCGGATCCGGTTGACGTAAATCAGTCAACTTAATGCTGAAGCAACATATGTATACATCAAGTAAGCTTTGACATAATCTGCACCGCCGGAACGCATATATCAGTTATACAAATCTCTTGCAGGATTGGGAATAACGGCCACAAAAATAAAAATATACGATTCGTTTTGTCCAAGCACATGTGTGTCAGATATAACAATCATTTGACGAAAGTATATCTTTTCTTTTTCTACATTTCACATTCAATGCCTTACTCAAAATTGATCACAGTCGTAATCAGACTTTCATAACAAAGTCAACCAATGGGAATTCTCAAAATCTTCAGTTGAATTTGTCTTGTCAAGTTTGATCAATTTGAGAAGATCCATAAAATATGTTTCTTTTCTTCAAAGTCCTAATTGAACGATGACATTTTTGAAAAATTCCCTATTGATATAATTATACAAAAATATGTATTTTTGATATTGGCGCCGTATTTGTATTTTCCTTTTTGATTTCAGAATCAGAATTATATTCTCATAACGGTATCTTGAAACATGATGATGTTGGGATTCAAACTAACTTTGTTTTCATCTTCACAAATTAATAAATGGACATGGCATGTAATGGCTAAGATTCCTTATGATTTTTGAAACATTCATGTAAATTATTGTGGAAGTCGTGAAGAGTCATTTTTCTAGACAGCTAATGTCTCATGTCTCATGTCAGTGTGTCAACTTCGAAATATGCCGGTTTTTATGATATTTTATGAAATAAAAAATTTCGAGAAATAGCCAAACCCTTTCCAAAAAAACGCAATCGTGAATAAATATATTTCGGAACTTCTGGGATTCTTCAGTACAGTTTTTGCACCGAAACAATACAACCTAGCTGCGAGTCTTCAAGTATGCCCACTGATATTAGAGCATTTTTCTTTCTTTTTACGAGGAATTGGGTAAATTTCTGATATGCAGTTGGTTACCTCATGCACAGGAAGATGGGGAGATGACAAACCTGTTGTGTTTGTCCGCTTCGGCATAGTTTGAGAAATGATACTCTGAAGGAATTTGATTTTCAATTATCGGAAATCATCGACTTGATGTTGATGATAGACACTACCTTGCACTGACGAGTAGCCGAACAGTCCAAATCCGGTCTGCATCATTGAAAATTTTTTCAGAGACTTTTCAATAACAGGACATTTTGAGGATGTGACAGTCATATTGCCTGAAAAATGATGAAATTCAACTACCTCAGGCGAATGTTTTCTGAAATAATTATTCTGTTTTGCATACAATGAATTATTTCATTTTCTGAAAAGATGAAAAACCTATCATTCAGAATACCTGCCTGAACTGAATCAGCAGTAAGAAATTACAAAATTGCAATTTCATCAGATATTGAAATCTACTGAAGTATTCACAATTGGCTGAGTCCAGACCTGCTCTCAATAATTCATAAACGAGAATACATTACGATCTTCGAATATTGTGCATAACTAACATGTTACAATATTATATACAATATTGTATTGTATACAGACGCTCATATTATATGTGCTATTTCAAATGTTCGGTCAATCCTCACATCTGCTGAAATCCCGAATCTGCATCTACCGTAAACGAACTTTCCGATTATATTTTCCATTAGAGTTGGATTAACTTTCTCTTTTGATTATACGTACTGAACAGTAACTTGAGTTTTTACAAAAAAGTACATAACATAGGTACATACATTAATGGAAAATGTCTATCACGTGGAATAAATATATTTGTTCTTTCGGTGCAATTGATTCGACTTCGAATTGCTTGTATGAATTTCTCGTTACAGAAAACACAATATAACTTTCATTCATTCCGAATTTTCATCGTAATCGTAACTGTTCTGTGAGAGATTTCAAATCATTGTATATATTATTCGACAATGGAAGTCAGAACTAATGAAAATCATCAAATAATTATCTTGATAAAAGGTGGAAAAGAGGTTTTCATTCAGAATCAATTACCTACCAATCAATATCTTCGATCACCCACGTCTCAAAAATATTCGAGATAATTTTAAAAAGAAGATTAGCTTACTATTTAAACATATTTGGTATCATTTCCAAAATTCAATTTGGATTCAGGGAAGATATGTCATCCCAAGATACAATTCTAGCTTTAACATAAAAATAACTGAATTTCTGAACAAGAGCATTCCATGTTAATGCAATTTCATAGACTTGTGAAAAGCGTTAGCCACGAACGCCTATTACAGTCATTGGAATACATTGGAGTTAAAGATTTTTGTCTAAAACTATTCAAGAGTCCCTGACAACGATTCTTGGCGGTGGTCTGCGGTTCTGCTTCATGGGCCTCATGTGTTTATCCCTTTCGCGAAATCTGGGGTCGTCCCTGTCGAGCATTTCATGTCGATTACGTAGCGCTGGGCTGGTGTGTGTATGTCCATGTTCTTTCGAATACGTTTTTGGCGTGCTCTTTGTGTGCGTCTACGGTAGGATATTAAGATCCAGGTCCCGGTAGATGAATCTATTAGGCATGTATTTCGGAACGTTTACGACGGCTCGCACGCAAGCGTTCATAAACGTCCAAATATTGCGTCTGTATGTTACTGAGCACTGCATGGGGCTAGTGCGCAGCACTGTAAATGGTCTTGATTAGCAGCAGTTTCACATGGACTCCCATGTTACTTCTGCGACCTATGATCGGATTTAGGTTTTGCCGGGCGGCTCTCGCTAGCCCTACTCTCTGCCGTAGGTGGGGCCTGAAAGTTAGCCTTATGTCGACGGTGACTCCCAGGTATTTCGCTTCGTTATTTCACAGAATCTCTTATCCGTTGAAGATAACGTTTCATACTGGGTGTACCAGTGAGCAGTATCGCCTTACTCTTGTCGGAGTTTATACTAATTTTCCAAAGGTTGCCCATTTCTCTAATCTGCCTGCCTGCTGTTGCAAGTATGTAGTAACTTTTGCGTGGCTAATTGATCTCGCTTGTAGAGCTGTGTTGTCCGCGTAGAATGCCAACTTGTTGAAATGGTTCCCTATGTTGGGAACGTCTGCTATGTTTACCGAGAACATGTGTGAAAAAAGGGCCGCACCTTATGGGCACTTCAGCGGCATCGTCGGTCTGTCAGAAAAGATTCGATCAATTTCATCATTTGTTTCGAGTAGCCAAAATTGCTCATTTTGGCTGCTTGTGCTACTCGTCGTGCCAAACTCCCTCGAACGCGTTGGAGATCTGAAAATATCGCTCCGGTGTGGTATCCTTTACCTAGGTTGCAACCTTTATCGCATAGTCTACTACCCTCAGGACTTCTAGGTAAGACTTGTAGGGTCTGGTAAGATTCTCAGTTCGCCACTTCATTTATGGAAGGGGTTAAGCTTATTGGCTTATGGTTGTCCGAGAATAGGTGATTCTTCTGAGTATAGCCTTAATGATATTCGTTATTACCGCTATACCCTTTCTCGGTAGGACCTTCAGTATCCGGTTTGGAAATTGGTACGGACCTAGTACTTTCCGAGTGGCAAGGCCTCATACGATGCCTTTCACTTCCTCGGGGGATGTTGGTGCCTGAAATTGCTCGTTGTCCCTTCGGTGCCGTCTCATCCTATGTACCGTCTATTCGACTTGGTTTTCGATTTCTTCTACTTTGTCCGTGAAAGAGAAACCATTTCCTCCACACCGTTTTTCGAAATTGTCTGCAAATGTTTGTGCTTTCTGTTGACCCATGTTGACGATTTTTTGCTCACCGTGTATTGACGGGTATGGTTTTTGACGGCCCTTCCTCAGGACTGTCTTCATTTTCCACGCAGATTCGTCTTCGGCCTCGAGTTCTTCCAAACAGGCTGTCCATGATTGGTCTCGAAGTGCACGCAGCTCTTGCCGCAGGATTCTGTCAGCTCTTTGCATTGGAGCGCGTGTCCGTTGATATCTTCATTTTAGGCGTATTCTGGTTCTGATGAGCTTCATTATTTCCGGTGTGATGTGGTCCTGTATATTGAAGCGATTGGCTGGGACTTCCCGAGCGCTCCTCTCCATGAATTGGATGATTGACTTTTGGAGTTGTGTTGTGGCGTTCTACAGGTCAGTTATATTATCGATGCGAGGAATGTCTCCTATAGCGTTGTGGATGGTATGCTGAAATTTGTTCCAGTCGATGATTCTCTTGGTTGATTCATCTGTTTTTCTTTAGCATAGTCCTACTGTGAATAGAATAAAGTTCTTCGTCTAGTACTTCCATCTCCGATATTGAGATATTTTGCACGACGCGCGGCGTCGGGAATGTCTGGCACTTGGTATTCTCCTCGGTAGAACGTTGGAGCCTCTGGGACGACTACTGCGGTGTCCTCCAATTCTTATGGGAGCCTGGCGAGCTCCCTACCTCTTTGATTTTCATTCCTGTAATTTCATTCGCGCGATTTCGCGTTGAATTCGCCTATAGCTACTGTTGGGTGGTGATCTGGGAGAACCCAGACTGCAAGTGTTGATGGTGTGGTTAGAGGTATCGAAAAATTGATCATGGTATACCACAAGGAACAGTCCTAGGACCTATTTCATTTATCATTTATCTGAATGGTCTATTTCAAATCAACATCAGTGAAGGAATCATCGGATTTGCTGATGATCTGCAGTCTTTCACAGCGCTGATAACAATCTGAAACAAAAAGCAGAAACTGACTTCCAATCAATAAAATCATGGTTCGAATATAAAATGCTCACAATCAACAAAGAGAAAAAAAAATTGCCATTCAGCTGTAATATTTGTGTTCTGTCTAATTTCGTCAAATTGAACATTACAACGAATAATGAATCGTTCTCTATAGAACCTGCGAAAGCAACGAAATACTTAGATATAGTCATCGATTTCCATTCAAAATGGGATTCTCATGAAAATTTTGTTACAAAAATTGGGATCTATGTTGTACTACTTGTTGCCCGCTTGGGTCGCTTCATTGCTCAGACCGCCCCTCTAACCTCGCGCATCTCCCCGGAGTAGACGCGACGCGTAATGGATTACTGCGTTGCGTCAAGACAATCATATCGTGATAACTTTTAAACAATTCGTCCAAATTACTTAGTGTTAAATACAAAGTGTATCTTCATTGAATACTTAAAATGACAATTGTTTCAATTTTTACAAAAATTTTACAGATATTCTAAAATGTGCTTTGAAAAAAAATGTATTTATGGCTCAGTATTTTGCATATAGTGGCTACGACATGAGAAGTATATATATGTTATCGCGGACTTTTATATGGAACTATTTGAGATAAACAATCTTACGGTACATTATACGCAACGGTGTAGGTAGTACGCTCCAAGACAACTCTCAAGAACTTACTTGATAGTTATCGTTATATTATGACCAAAATTGAACGAAACGTTTATGAATTGTAGTCTATATGTTATTCTGATGTATAAGCTGTATTCATGTAATGTTCAATCTGAATCCGTTCAGTCGTTTAGCTTTCACATTTATAATATTAGAATAGATGAGTTCAAGAAACTCAAGGATGATCTACCTTTCAACCAAATGAAATCTTCATGTCACGTACTAGTTGAAAGTCATATACGGTATGGAATTCCAGCATGGGATTTGGCTTAAAAAACACATATGAACCCACTGGAAGTAATTCAAATACAATTCATAGAACTATTTTTTTTAATTACAGATATTCATTCGATTTGATATACTCTGAATCCAAAATCTTTGACCTTATACTCCGTTCCTCACGTGCATAAAATATCAGAGAACAATACATATTTATCAACTCCCAATCCACAACTTCAACACACTGAAAAAACATGATGTGTCATCCTTGACGGTTGAAACCACAATATTGCGAATGTTGAATTACCTAGAAGTGAAATTTTCCAATAAAATTTTTTACCATTTGAAATTTATAGATGACAACAGAACATTCAACAGAATATTGAAAAATACGGTAACATCTATGGGTTTTTATAAAGCTGGGTCACTAGTGAAATAATACTCAACTGTCTATCAATCCTTGATAACCCGCTCGCTATTGCAGTGTTTCTATTATTAAAAAAAAATTTGGCAGCTGCTGTCACCAGATGCAGATTTCTCCACATCAAAATTTGGATATTAGGCAAATCCGAAATAGCTGTATTGTTCGTGCCAATCGCACGAAGTCTGGTCATTTGGTATAACTACTTATATTCTCTCTCATTATATGGTTCGAGAACTAGGCCGAATATGCTCTAACTGAATTTCAATATTAGTTAAAATGCTTTTCACCTACTATTCTCTTCTCGATAGATTGACAAAAGTCTCTTATTTATTTTGTTTTCTTAACTTTATCTTACTCTACGAGGATTGCATTTTTCTCAGCCCAAGAGGAAATGAAAGTCCAAAGTTTCAAATATAAAGTATGTCAATTCCATAAAATGAAAGAAAATTTGTAATTGTAATATGAACTTCAGCTAAACAACCAACACTAGGAACCCAACAATCTATAATCTCTTTGCAAATATAAAGTGGACTCAAGAATAATAATATGTGATCTCTTTCTCGAAATCAAATGATCAGTCAAAAACAAAAACAAAATCTCACATATCCCCTCTTTGGTGGTTCATGGTCAATCATAGGTTCCGTTGAACCAGTGTGTCTTCAAAAGCAACACTTTTATTTTAAAGTCCCCTGTACCCAGTACCGGCTTACGATTTCACTACCGATTTTTCTTAAATTTCGCACCACGCGTTCAGACGCAAATTATAGTTTCGGGTCACGGGACCCACTTTGTTTAAAAAAAACTTTATTTAGATTTACAGACTTTATTATACAGAAGTTACTCTGACAATCGTACTAACAGAACTGACTCTTCCTTCAAGATAGGTAGCTTTTATAAGTTTACTATAACTTAGTCAGCATTTGATAAATAAACATAAAGGAGGGTTAAATATACATAACTCGCATGACCGACTTTTTGTGTCTCTCGCAAAAACTCCCAGGCCCTCGTGTCAGCAACGCTAGCCACAAACACCTCGTCTCAGCGTTTATAACTTTCCCAAGCATCATTGGCAGAATGTAATATATATGTTTGTTTAGTCTAGCCCAACTTGTACATGACTACAACGACGTTCAAAGGTCCGACAGTCATTAAGTAGTTCAAACGCTTTTTCATCTAGAAAAATATCGACATCGAAGAACCGGGTGATCGACCTCGATCTCTTTGAATAAAATAATATTATACGTTACTATCGTAATGTCAGTTATTACACGACATAAGGAAAATTCGAAACATATGATACGTGACTTGTTCGATATATGAAACAATTTTCTCCACATTTCCACATTGAACAATTTTTTAAGTATCCCAAATCCATAAATGAATATTTACTTCCTTATATTCATCTATATAATGTAAGTATGATAACTATTTTCCTATAATATAAATTGAAATTTTATCCTGACTGTAGTATACTGTTTTCAATGTTTTCATTTATGTGAGTATGTGTATAATATGAACTTTTGACAATGTAACTTGAATTGATATTTATTTAGTCTCGTCTTCAGTATTGAAATGAATCTGACCTGACCGTTATCTCAGACACCAAACATATGACTCACCGCGAAAGGAATGCGATCGACAAATCGCCACGAAAAGAATAGATGAGTACCGAAACCGCTAGAGGTCTCTAGAATGTTCGTTACCAATATAAAAGGTCGGGTCCTCGCTCAGAGAGGGAGTTTGTAGCTAGAAAGTGAATCGTGCGTTCAAAGAAAGGATTATAACAGTGAAGATAAATTAAGCGTTAGTTGCTAAGTGTTGTATATAAATTAGTTGTGATAGTGAAATATCGTGAAAAATAAATTTGTTTAAGACAGTTGATTATTTAATTCGTTACAATACGTTTATTTTAGCTTTTTATTAAGTATTGGCCGATTTTTCATCACATGCTACTACAAGACATGACTAGAAAAGTAATCTGTCGAAAATATGAGCTAGCAAGAATAACCTGCTTTCACATTAAGTTTTTAGTCACCAAAGGACTGATTTGGCTAGTATTATTTCATGAATTATGATTCTATAGTAATGAACAATGTTGTATTGATACTATTAATTTTGATAAATTAAAGTAATGATTTTCACAAAAAACTTTGAACATTTCAAAATAAAGCGAATACATTCACGACCACAAACAAAAATTTATACATTAAGTATTTACTGTAATTATTTTTTTAGGTTCAGAAGTATGGTGTATTCTATGGCATTGAGAGTGTTTCTCCTAAACACGAAAAATCTAAATATTTGAGTCTACAAATGGAAGAGGATCGTGAAATCTTGAAAGAAATTGTACTACTGAATGAGATTGCTAGAAAAGTATGTATGAGATATCTATTTAGGTCATTATGAATGGGATGTTCATAATACATTTTTAAAAATGAAATAATTCTTGTCGAGCTCTTTACTTCATTAGTATGTATACAATGGGTGACTTTCCAATAGAGGAAAGAAAAATTCATTGTATCAATGAAAACTCTTTTAGAAAATTTGTAGATCATCCACAGAGGGACTACACATTTTCTCAATTTTCTTATGAATGATTTTTTTTTGTTAAAATAAAAACATAGAGAGTATGTAAATTTAAACATAGTTTTTTTGTTTTCATTTCAAATCTGAAAAAATAGGAAAGAAATATTTCCACTCATTAAATGTGGCATTAAAGCATTTCATTTCAGGCTTTTTTTTGTCTTCAGCTGACTCATTTTTCAAAATGTTTTCAGTAGTTTGATTTTATTTAACAAAAGTCAACATTCGAGGAGCAATCTGGTGGAAGAACATTAATTTGCGATATCCCTAAGAAAAACCTCTAATTCCTGAGTAATACCCAAGTAATACCTGTAGTTACCCAGTAATTCCCGACTCATATCTGTAATATTCAAGTAATTCCTGTAATCATTTAGTAATTTCTATGTAATACCAGATTCATTTCATGAAAATATTGTTGAAAAATGTATCTATTCAACTGTCATTTGAAAAGTATTTTGTAATGAATTGATGTGTGGAATTTGTAACCTCTGGCCTGTAATAAATCTGTTGGAAGACTTTTCTCCATCAGAATAAACTAGCTGTCTCTCGACGTGTGTTTAGCTAACCAAGTAGTCATCATCAAGAGATAACTGAAACTGTTTTCAATGGATGTTGTTATGAAGATGTTTTTGAAATGTAGTTTTTTCATTTTCAAATTTTTATTTCACCAAAGAATTTTTCTAATACTGGATAAATAAAAAATAAAAAAAAATCTTCAATTTTTCAAATTAAACACCCTATGTATTATTTTACATATGTAGTTGTATACCTTTGGGTAAGTTATTTTTAGTATACCAGAAAATAAAAAAATCTTGAATACAATTGTATTGACAAAGTAAATTTTCTCAGAAAAAGAATGAGAATAATTGTTTTTCATATTCGAAAAATAATTTGATTGAGATAGACTGAGATAATCAAGGTTTCAAAAGAATCTTTTTCTCATTTCTTCGAAGTTAACATCGATCAAAGAATGTAAACTTTCACGGTCGGAGATATCTGGGAGAAAGCTATTTTCTGGGTTTTTTGACCTGGGTCTGCAGGTTTTTATGCCTGGCAGACCACGGCCATTCCATGTCTATTCCACAGAAATAAGTGGTATGTAAATGCTCATAAAATGAACTGATGTAGATAACACTGATTCTCTGACAACTAAATCAACATTGACGCTCTAAGATCGGTGCCTGTGCGAAAATAGTTATTCACATTGGATTTGAATCGCTGGAGATTAAATTCATTTGGAAAAATTTTCTCGGGAAGTTTACTCCAAATAAACGCAGTTCGTCAACGCGGTCTTCAAAAATATATGGACAAAAAATTTGATATGCCTGTACAAATTTTCAGTTATAGTAAATATTAAAATAAAAATATATATACAACCGTGAATAGTCTAAATGCGATAAAATATTTTTGTATAAGACAGATGGTAAAGGCTAGTAAATATAGCTTACGAATATTATCGTATATATAATAACTTTTAAAAAACATTTAAGAAACATATATAAGATAACAAAACAAATTATTGTCATTGAGTCATGTTCAATTAAAAAAATATATAAACTCTTCACTTATAATATACTATTTCTTTCATAAAACATTTTGCTCTCTTGGAAAATTCAAATAGGTTCAGTTCCTTTTACTCGTTTGGGGTCAGATTGTAATATTTTTTAGACAAAAACCTAAAAGAGTTGAGATTCTTGGTCAACCCAAAGTACGGAGCTGACATATCTATTATCATATTTATTTTGAATTTTAGCAAACAGTACGCATTTGTAAATATGATTACCACGGTCAATTTACAAATTTTTTTCAATAGTGGACAATTTTCATCAAATTTTGAATTTGTTATAACTCTTATTACCCTTTTTGCATTACGGAAACTGTATTCATCATGTTAAGATCCACCCCATGGGACATGGTACTGTGAAAAAGAATGTCACCCTTATTCAGATACAATCTTATAGTGATAAAATAATTCCGATCACTTTTTAAGGTGTTTGACCTGGTGAATGCACACAAAGATCTCATGAAGAATCATAAATACTTGACAAAATGCATAATTACTATCAAAGTGTATATTATAGAAAGAAATGGAAAATTAATATAACAAAATCGGAAATCAGCTACGCTAACCACCAATAGAATAAAACCGGAGACAAATTCTGCTGTGAGAACAACTAGAGCACTTGGTCCTTTGTCTCATTGCCTTCATCAATGTCTACCACAGTCGTGGAACAAACGTCAAGTATAGAACCTGCAGACTAGGGCCAACAAATCCGGAAGATAGCTTCGACACATCTCCAGCCATGAAACTTCATTCTTTGATTTAATATATTTATTCTTCCATTTATTTCAAATCTGTTAACACCTTTCTAGACAATGGAAATCCGAACTCATAATTGTCAACAACTTTTAAACTAGGTAAACTCACAAATACAGGGAGAAACAATCAAAATAATAACAAACTAGGTTAAATCACAAATACAGGGAGATAAACAATCAAGATTATAACTATTGATTCTTGTCCTTGATGTTAAATTTGACAAATTTTCAAAAACCTGAAGCGCTATAAAAAAAAACGATTCCGAAAACCCTGATGAGGCTTAATGATATCAAGACAAAAACTGAGGATATGTATTTCCTGACATTGAACGGCAGTAATGAAATGAAAAACTACTATGTGGTAGAAGTTAAAATAAGGACAAGCTGTATACTCATCTTCCAAAATCTCAAGTGTATTCACTTATGATATATTGAAATATGTAAAATCACTTACAAGGTCAAATAATTTTCCCTTGTTCATATTCTTGTTTTACATATTTCCTTGATAAAATATTGATATAAGAATATAAGCTTTCACAGTCTCGATTGAAGAGAACAAAAATAGGTTCATTTATTTTTAAGCAATTACAATAGTTTATATTAAGGATCTCACTTGTTAGGTTCAAAACTGAACTCTAATGCTTGACTGGTGTCAACAATTGAAACTTGCTGTAGTATACTTGACCGATAAATAAATAAAAAATAAATAAATAAAATCCGAGCTCTTATGCCGTGGAAATCCACACACGTAATTGTCAACAACTTTTAAACTAGGTTGACTCATAACTACAGGGAGATAAACAATCAAAATAATAACAAATGGTTCTTGTCCTTGATGTTAAATTTGAAAATTGAAGTACAAAACGTTTCGTCTGTTACTGCGGCGGGCGTCATCATCATCAGTGATATGAGCGTTGCCTGTGAGGACGAAGGTAATTCTCAAAGTCAACGCACATACCAATGTTTAATCCGCCGCAGGAACAGGCGAAATGTGTGGTCCTTCAGGTTTCATTTGATCGCACCCTGATTCTCTTTCTCTCCCTTTATTTAATTTTTGCAACTGAGGTTTGCAACCTAGGCGAATTTGTTTTAATTGAAGCATTTGCTTATATTTCTTCGAAATGCTGTATTTCATTCATATTGTTTTATAGTAAACGCTTTTGTCTTTACTTCTAAATAAGTATTTGCTTCCTGTAAAAGCATTTGCTTCATGGATGTCTACTAATACATTGTGAACCTTCTGCTTTCACTTTCCGAAGTAAAAGTTTTAGTAGACTTCATTTGTAAGACCCATTGTTCGATACCTTAAAAAATGTACCATCAGAAATATCAGTGAATACAGAAAATCATTGAATTGATAGATGTAGCCGTTACTAATTGGTGGGAGATCATAATGAAAAGAGAAATGAAAATTTATATGTTTTATACCACTTTTAATTGTAACTAACGTTACTGCAGTTTTGTCCTATATGGACATTTTCAAACTTAATTACAGAATAAACTCAGTTACTGAGTACCACTCCATTAGTATTATCGTCAAACCATGGAGATGTTCATTCCGCTTCAAATTATCCCATGAGTACTCCAATATAAAAAAAACAATCTTTTGGTAGTCTATCATCTGTGAATAGTAACACGAGCACATTTCGAGACGATATGAGAAACACTCTATTCGAAACATCATCATCGTCCCACATCGATTTCTCGGATCCTGACTCCTCACCTAATAGGAATGAAAGTCGTGAAGATGTTTTGACGAAACATTTGAATAATGTTGAATCTAGAAATCCAGCATATGATGGATCATTTGGTGTACATATGATTCCTATTACACAGAAGCTGAAAATGGAAAGTCTAGTGGAACATATCAAAGATGGAAACATTTCATT
>WOGP01000892.1:0-21384 GCA_015342065.1 Leptinotarsa undecemlineata | reverse complement strand
TCTTCTTCTTCTACCTGCCAAATTTTCATTTATTTCTACGTAATTTATTTGACCTTCGACACATTTATTATATTAGATTGATCTTTTCATGTAGAGGAGAAAGTTATGATGAAAAGAGAAATGAAAATTTCTATGTTCTTTACCACATTTAGTTGTAACTATAAGTTACAATTAACAGTAACAATAAGTTCATTGTGTAACTTTGAAAATGTCCATATAGGAGGAAACTGTAGTAACGTCAGTTACAATTAAAAGTGGTAAAAAATATAGAAATTTTCATTTCTCTTTTCATTATGATCTCTTACTATGTAGTAACGGCTACATGGGGTATACACAGTTTCCTGTGGTACACCCCTGGTAACAGAAAGTGGATCGCTATAAGACTCATTTATTTTTACTCTCTATATTTTGTTTGATAAATAATCTTTGAATGAATAAATTTAATGCATGCCTTTTACTATCACGTCCTCCAATCTCTGAAAGAGTATGTTATGTTCGACGGTATCAAACGCCTTTGCCAGGTCTAAAAATACAGCAAAACATTTTTTCTAATCCTGAAAGCAGTTGAATTCCTTATTTATTAGTTTAAAAACGGATTTTTCTGTTGATAAGTTTTCCCTGAATCCATATTGGGAGTTGGAAATGATTTTGTTGTTGTCAAGAAAGTTTATCAATCTGTTTTTTAAACATTCTTCAAATATTTTTGCGAAATTGTTTATAACTGTTAGGGGTCTATAGTTATTTGTTTTTTGTTTGTCTCCAGATTTATTAATTGGGATGGATTGTTTAAAGGTAGTCGGGATTTTTCCAGACAGAAAAATTAAGTTCAGAATGAAGCGTAATGGTTTTATGAAATAAATGTGATATTTTTTAATAAAGGATACCGTAATTTCATCAGGACCAGGAGAAGTCTTATTTTTTAAACATGATATTATCTTTATGATTTCATTTTCAGTTATCGGGTGGAGAAATAGCGAATTTCTCATATTACTGTTGTTTTCTATAGGAGGAAATGTTGGTTTATCTATTTTGTTTGACATGATTTTACCTATATTTAAGAAATAGTAGGTAATTGAACTCTTTCGCTACTTCTTCATTTGTTTGTTTTCTGCCTTGTTCAGTGATAAAGTGGAAATTATGTGTACTATTGTGATGCAAGGTATCGTTCGTTACTTCTTTTATTTCGTTCCAAATTTTACCTGATGAATAAATATTATAAATGAATGAATATAATACATCAGAAACTCTAAGAACTATAAGAAATAGATGGACATATCAAAATGAATTGGAGGAGATATTATTTCTTCAATTTGTTGGGTGTATAATTTTACACTATAACTATTTTATTAAACAAAAGAAACAAATTTTGAATGATGTATCACAAATCCCTACTTTCTATAAGAAATTTCGGGGTGATAATAGTTAGCTCTCGGGAGTATTAAATTTGAAATTGTCGCTTTTCAAGATTTATATTAACTTTTTTCCAAGGACAAAACAAACACTACAGGAAAATCCTTAAGGCGCTCTCAGAGCGGTACCTGTGCGGAAGTAGTAATTCACATTAGATTTGAATCGCTGGAGATTAAAATACTTTACATTTCAAATAGTTTACCTAATTCATGTTATTTTAAGTTGTCTATTCAACAATTTTACGTATAGAAACATGTAGGTTCATTAAACTCATCATAGTTATACCTCGACCTAATTATGTATTACTGCAACTTTTTCTGTACATTGAACTGTTTGCAATTCAAATATATGACAATTAGTAAATAAGTTATGAGCAACAAATTTTGTATAACCCCGATTCTGACGAGATCATTATTGGGCATATACTCTTCGATGTAACTTTAATATGATTGAAATAGAACTCTTGGTAACGACTGGACTACCTGGAAAACCCAACATTTCTTGGAGATGCTACCAGTCCAGTCCAATCAGTGTGGAGAGAAGAAACCAAATATTTGAAAATGTGCGGATCAAAAGTTACTCACGAAGAAAGACTGAAGATACAAACTACTGACACGGGATCAAATATTGAAAATCAATCCAGTTCTACCAAGTTCACACACACCGACGGAATGATATTTCCAATTTTAATGTTCACGGTTGTCATCATTTATTCAATATGGAGAAAAATCAACTGAACCATGAATCGCGCTAAGCGAATTTCGAAGGTCTCGTGAAGGTATTGATTCAAATGAAAAGATGAAAATCAGAATACACTAGTATCCAGGTTTCATGAGCAGCAAAGATATTCTGAAGGAGTTCACAGGAGCTGAAGAACAACTGGTGAAATTTGAAAAAAATATTTGCAAAGACTCTTACGAAAAACGAAGTGAAGCAGCTACGCAGAGACGGTATCAGAGGTTAGAAAATGTTATTTCATTTAATAATGAATTAGTTCATGAGTTTGATAGTAGCGGGCCAACTAAGGATGAAATTACTCTAGTAGAATTATAATTACATAGATTAAAGAAAGTATATACCAGAGTTAAAAATATTTTGAATGAAAGGATCAGTTCAATTAGGAAAATAGATATTAGCACTAACATAGATACCAGGTATAATTACAGGTTAGGAAAATAGATATTAGCACTAATATAGATACCAGGTATAATTACAGAGATAATCATGAGTGGAGACAAATTTGATTTCAAAACAGCAGCTTCCCAACATTTCAAAAATAAATCCATTTGGAAAAATGTTCTCAGGATGTTTATTCAACATGAAGGCAGTTCTCCAAATGGAAGAGTTTTTCAACAGTGGAGTTCAAAGTTTACTGAGTTGAACCTCAAAACGATGAGCAGCCACAGTTGCTGTGGCTGCTCATCGTTTGGCATTTCTACACTGTATTGAGCAACAGTAGGATCAAAAATTATGAACCTACAGACTAGATAACATAGGTATTTGAAAACTGGAATGCTAACTGCTATTTTGAGAAACTGCTTGGTATTGAGGAATGGGAAGAGAAATGTGATTTCACACCATTCTACCAGAACTGATGCGGAAAACATTGTTTTTCACATCATTTATGCACCATATAATGCCTATCGTTCACAAAATTCAAATTAAACAAAAAAATATATATTTTTGGCCAATCTTAACTTTCTTTCCTTTTTTCGTTGTTCTTTTTTTATGTAAACTTGAAAAATTCATCCATGGAAGGATGTGTATTGATACTAACATTTTAATAATGTTGACAAAGATAGGGCAGCATTTTTGAGGTTGAGTGGAAACAAATTTCTGTGTAGGTATTGTCTCCAAATGAAATGAACTCTATCCACCCTTTTCTCCTATTTATTACCACATGGTCACAAATATATAAAATATTTAAGCACTTCAACGCAGAACTAAAGATATTTTCTTGTAAAAGAGCGTAAGTGACATATGAGTGAAATTCTTTAACCCATTATTTTTCTTACTACTCACATATGTCTTTCATCGCAATTCTGAAGTTCTCAATTCATAATATTAGTAGCATGTGTATGATAAATGTCATATTAATCAACAGGTTAAAAATATATCATGAATAGGTAAACTTGCTTCGTGCAAAATTATATTCAAATCCGTTTTTTTTTCAAGGAAAAAACATAAACACTACAAGAAAATTTTCAAGGCGTTCTCAGAGCGGTGCCTGTGCGAAAGTAACGATTCACATTGGATTTTAAACACTGGAGATCAAATCCATTTGGAAAAACATTTTCAGGAAGTTTATTCCACATAAACGGAGTTCTCGAGATGAAAGAGCGTTTTAACGATAATATTCGAGTTGAACAGCCACATTCCGTGTTAGGAATCACACGTTGAAAGGTAAGACCTCGTTAGTCCTTAGCTCGCACAAATTTCTCAACTTCTGAGAGTTGTCGTTCGTATGGGGGCGACAGCTGATTAACGGAAAACACATTTTTTTAAACAGATTCCGTCGAATATCTCCGATATTACTGCTGTTGATGGAATCAAATGTGCCAAGTCACATGAACACTTTTCGTGAAATTTCTATAGAAGAAAGACAAATCTCAAATCTTTTTTCAATGTTCCAAGCTACCAAGGTTGCACGTTCAAGTCTCCAATCAGACGGATGGCTCTTTTCTCGATCGAATCCAATAACTTCAGGGATTATTTGGGGTCCGAGCTCCATACATGAGAACAATGCTCCAAAGAAGTTCTGATCTGAGCTTTTTAACGCATTAAAAGTTGCTGAGGTGTGTACAGATTTCTGTGTTCTGGTTCGGAACAGTGTTCCAGCTTTTGAGTAGAAGCCTTTGCAATTCCAGCGACATATGATTGTGCCAATACATATTCGTGTCCATTTTAACCCCTAATAAACCTATTGAAGCAGAAAGCTGAATTCTCTGTCCTAATATCATTATATCCGGTTCGGAGACATTTATCTTCTTGAAGAAAACCGATGCCTGGGTTTTTGTGACATTGAATTGAACCTGGTTACTTTCATTTCAATTAGAAATCAATTCTAGAACCTCATTAAGATATGCAACCTCCTGCTGCCGGTGAAGATATGTCTCTGTAGCGCCAAAGTCCTGGAATCCAAATGGAATGACGCGACAAGTGTGCTGTCGTCAGCAAAGCAATAATATATTGAAATCTTGGTTTTTTACAATAAGACGTTAATATACAGTAAAAAGAAGGTTGGAGACAATATGGATCCCTGAGGAACACCAACGTTGATGGCGAAAGTATTCGAGAGATATCCATCGACGGCCACATGCAGGAAACGTTCTTTCAGGAAGCCTTTTTTTTGCCCCGTTGTTCAAAAAACATCAAGAAACTGATTTGAAAGAATGAATTTGGCTTTCTATACTTCTCCATTATATACAAAAAAACCGTGGGAATCTTCCAAAGAAAGGAAGGAAGTAATCATTTTTGAAAGTAACGGTATACATAGATGTGTAGATCATGCAAAAAAGTAACTTTCATACACAAACTGAAGGAGAAACTCCCTCTAAACAGCTACTTTCATATAAACATTGGATTACACGAAAACAAGAACTTTCAAAACGAATACTTTTATATGATCATACAAGAAACATTTTTCTTTATTCAATTTATATTTCACACATTCGTTATGGAATTGTATCAGATATCATTCACAAGATTCCCACACCGTATAGTAAATGAAAGGTAAAATTACACTTACATAAAACAGTGTCATCCTCACCGGACATCCAATGTTTCAGTATAAGACATTTGCCTTATTGCCTCTTCAGCACCAATCAGGATAACATCACAAGATGAAGATTGCTCGCTTCATAAAATTACAAATTCATGTCACAAATGAATTGAATCTACCCATGTCATAAGTGACAGTACAATCCGTTTCAATTTGACCTAATTATCATATTTATAATTTATGATATTAGTAAAGTTAGTTATGATTTCGAAGAATGTGGGTTTCCAATTATCTCGACAAAGTTTTAATATATAAAACACCCCTTTGAACTTACTCATTCATGACATATACCAACAAATGTTTCTTCTTCCAGATTATTTCTCGTGAAAACTGAATTTATGACTTTCTTGTTGATATCTTTTTTATTTATTGCCATGTGAATGGAAATAAAACCGCCCCGATTTTAATCAGGAACGTTGTCCAGTCTGGCTGGAATTGTTTGTCTAATTTCCTATAGGTCAAATCTCTTGTTAATAGGACGCCGGTATCGAAAGGGAATGGTTGTGAATTATGCATAATTTTGAACGTGTTTGGCAGTCGATTTGAAATTATTTCATTAATGAATTCAAGAAATTGTCATGACATTTCCACCAAACAATTTTACAACCTGTAATGTATTCACGGCTCGTCTAATACTATCAATTAGCAACTGGAAGTAATTATAAAATACCAACAAAATGAAATTGTTGCAGCACCATGAAATCATATAACTATTTGGCTGGTTGGGCATCATGTATTTTTGAAGTCCTCTTCACTACTCCTGAACTACTCCTGAATGAGATCGAACTGCAAAACATTTACAACAGCGTCTTCGATCTTCTCTGACAGTTATGACCACCATTCCAGTTGAAGTTTGTGCTAATACTTCCGGCGGAATCAGTTCTTTACTGAGGTTTACTTTTATGAAGGGTGTTGTTCCGCTCCAAGATAAGTAAGTACGGCATTCAGATACTGCAGGCAGTTTCCGCCTATTCTTTCCGCATATTATCTTCGCAATCACCGCATAGTCACATTTGTCTATACCATATTCCATTCCGATAGTAGCATTCTTATATTCTTCCATGACTTCAGGAACTGATAAATATTCTTTTCTCCAGAAGCATGCCTGGGAGACATCTCCTTCGTATCGGCCAAGACTAGCCAAACACACACTCTCTTATTGACGATAACTCCGTTATCGTCAGTATGACGTTAAGTGTAGATTTTTGATCCTGATCCTGGCAAGATTCATCCTTTGATTCCATTCCATCTCTTCAGAGATTGAGCATTGTTGTGACGTTTGGCTAGTTCCGCAATTGTCGAAGTCATCAGGCCGTAGGTTCCAATGACTCTTAAAATTCTTAGTTCAGCCGCTTCCTTGGCTGAAGAGTCGGCAATACGATTACCTTCACTCCTATCGTATCATTTAACCCACCTCAAGAAGATGTTATTATCTACCGAGATTTCGACTAAATCTTGGTGGAACTCTAGTATTAGCCCTGCGATCAGTGCAGATTGTTATGTTTTTGCCAGAAAGTCCTTTCCTGGTTATTTATTTTGTGGCGATTGAGATACCAGCCATTTCTGTTTGAACAACGCTGGTATTTTTTCCCATTCCTGGCCATCTGTTATGGTAAAACGAGTCCGTCAGAGTGGTATCAGTTGTTCAAGGGGAGCAAAAGCATGTTATTGGTCTGTATAATCTCCGATTTTGGGGATTAGAACTGACCTCTCCTCAACAAACCAGTCCGGAATCGGCTGCTCTCCATCCAGCCATGATTTGAAAACTTTGGCCAGATGGCGATGGTTGCTAGGTAGTTTTTCCACCACCTGAAGCAGCAAAGTTCTTTGAAGTCACAAGGGTTTTTCAAGAGTCATTCGGGGTTATTCGGTTGTGCAGTTCATTGAGCTAAGGCTGTCGAAGATTTCTGCTGGAAGCTCCCAATTGTGCTTGGGCTGGAACATCTAAGTTGAGTGGCTGCGGGTGTTCATAAATGTCCTTTAAGAAGAATTCCACTTGATCAGCGGTCGGTGGATTATCCACACCACGTGGAGGCCCTTGGAATTATTATTATTATTATTCACTTTTTTTCATAACGCTCAGGAGGAGTGACTACCGAGCTCTGCCATATCTGTCTCTGTATGCTTTCGTTTTCGTGGGACTTTATAAAAACTAGAATACCTTTTTCGTGAGAACATAGAAATAACTCCAAATGAGTTTCATGCAAGATGAGTTGTTCGTGTGATTCCATCACAAAACTTCACGTTTCTTCCGTTTAAAATCAATATTCTGTCAGTTACCAGAAGACAAACCAAACATCGTTTCTAACGCGACCTTTCTAAAGACACACAGCGGATGCGATGACCAACTTGAAACGACAAAGGCGTTCGCCGAAAAGGAACAGCGGCTTGCACAAGCAATTAGCACATCTATAACAAATTCCGAGCCATCTGCCTCCAACAACATCCAGTATTATTCGGCGTCAAGAAAGGGTTACTATTTGGTTGCTATCACCGGTTCTGATAATCCTAACAGACAAGACTCGTGTTTTTTTTAATGATCCAGTGCGTGTTTATAACTCAAAAAGGATGTGTTTTTGTTTCTGCGAGTGAGTTTCGTCATGGTGATGACACAGAGTTTAGATTAATATCTTCAACAGTTTACGAAATAAATTGGTGTATGAATGAGGTTCAGAAAAACGACGATTTCATGGACATGTGTTTCAGTGTAAATAGTGAGGAATATGTGATTCGCTTTCAAGAAGGGATTAGCTATTGTGAAGTAGACTCTGCTTTACAAAATGGTTGGTGTGATGATTTTATTTAGAGTATTTATAGCTGTTTTATTGCCTTTGTTTAAGTAAGTCTCTACAAATAACTTATGTATTCTTTTCATCCAACAACAAACATTTTCCAGTTATTTTAAAACGCAGATTCGATTTATTCTTGATAGTTTGAAGGAGTTGAGAATGAGTTTTGATGACTAGGAATATACATACCTGTGTCAAAAATTTGAAGGCGAATTTATTGCTGCAATCAAATATGTTAAAATGTCAGAGTAGATATGATAAACAACAAAAAATATTAAAAATATTCGATTCGGTGAGAAGATGATATAAGACATGTATTAGTCGAAAAAGAAACAATTTGAGAGATCATTATAATTTTCTGATTGATACGGTCGTTACTTGATGAAGATTCATAGTAATTTCATAAACTAGTATATGTTTTACAGGTACTAAGAGATAATTGAATACTTTTCATGGGGATATTAACAAAATTCATGAAAACATTAAATTCACCATTGAAATTGAAGCAGACAACGCAACAAATTTCTTGGACTTAACAGTTAGTAGAATGAACAACAAACGTGATTTTTCAATTTATCACCGATCTTTACATGATATTACTATACATTACGATTCTACCCATCCTTATCGACACAAACTAGCAGCTTCAAAGTAGCATGATTCACATATTAGTCAATGTTCCTCTTTCAATAGATAATTTCAATAAACAACTCAATATCATCAAGCAAATTGCGGTTAACAATGGGTTTAAAGCTGAATTAATAAACAAAATACTTTCCAAGAAAGTCTGTTTTGGACAAAACAGGAAAAAAAGGTAAAAGTGGCTTCATTTTTGAGGAAACGAGATACTTGTAATGAAATTGCCTATAGAACAAGTAATACGTTGGAAAAGTTAGTTAAAAATAATAAAGATAAAACATCCAAATTCGAGAAGTCAGGAGTATATAAATTAAAGTGTAGAACGTGTCCTAAGGTGTCTATATTGGTCAAACTGGAATCGAATCCAGGAACATCATGTGAGCTATCTAAATAAGAAAACAAATTCAACATATTCAAATCATCTTCTAGAAAAAATCATATCTTTGACGAAAAGTTGAAAATGTTGCACATAGAAAATAAATGTTTAAAACTGAATCATTTGGAAGCAATGGAAATCAATAAACTTAAAAATTTCAACATTCTAATGAATGACAAATTGGATTTAAGTAGATCACCATTATTGAACGTGTTTTCTTAAAAACCGATAAAGAATTATTATTGATGTAGATGTGAGGTAATATGCTTCAGGTGATCATAATTGAAGAGGTACCTTAGGTAGAGGTCTAGGTAATCTTTTAGAAGTCTCAATTATGGTTATATCTGTAGTATATAAATATTAGTGCAAGAAGCAACTTGAAGTATTCAAATCACTGAATTAGCGAAACATGTTGTGATATATATTTTTCAAATAAAGTTTGTGGGGATCAAATCCTGAGGTACACAGATTTAATATTTAATAATACAATAATTACTATAAGTTATTGGAACAAAAGCATGCATTATCAAACATAAATCTAAAAAAATTCGAATGTAAAACTGGGTAAATTAAATGTAAATTATTGTAAATTTATTAAATGAATAAATAACTATAGGCTCTATAGGGAGGCACTAGTATCTGTTTTGCCACCATTCTTTTCTAATAAAGCTCAAAATGCATTAATACATGAAAAAGATCAAATAAAATGATACTCATAGCAATTTCAGCAATTACAATGGTAAGAAAGGAGGAAAAAATAAATTAAAAAAGGTAAATACAGAAATAATAAAGTAAGGATAAACAAATAATGACAGAAAAAAAATTATAATAATAGCAATTTCCAGCAATTACAATAATAAAAGTACTAGAGGTGGAGTGTGCTTCCTAGAACAATTTTTTTAAGTTCTATTTTGAATCCAATACTTGGTTTGAATTTATTTTATATTAATGGCAATATGTTATATAGCTTTGGTCCATAGTAGAAAAATTATTTCTGTCTTAGAGATTCACCAAAGAAATCAACATTCATATCCCAATTTGTGGAATATTGTGTCGAATGATTCACTCTTAAGATAATCTCGTAGTAGGCATTGGTATGTATGTGTAGATTTGTCTGACTGTGAATAGTTCACTTTCTTTATTGTATATAAGTTGAGTTGGAAATCACCTATTTTTACGGATTTTTAAAAGAGTATTTTGGGTGATTTGTAAATTTTGTAAGGTTGTTGTGAGAGTGCCACTCCAGATAGTTATACAGTAAGTTGATTAGCATAGTGAATTGTAGATCATCATCAAGTTTTCCCGAGATAAAATATCTCTTATACCATAAAATGTATTCATTAATGTCCTTGAACATTTGACAAGGTAGGTAGTATTATCGTTCCATCTAGTATGCTGACCAATCATGACACCTAAGTATTTCATTTTTACAGTTTTTTGGAGTGTAGGGCAAATGCAGTCGTCGTCGTGTCGCTGTTATACAAGGAATTAAGTAATTTAATGTTAATTTTGGGTTGGTCTGTGATAGTCGGGGAGAATATGATATATTTTTTGTCGATATTTAATCTATTGTATTGAAACCCATCATATTTTGATTTTTTGCAAATTTGGCTCTGTATTTGTGTGGACCTCTTCTCAACTGTTTCCAATAATGACGAAAGCTGTATCATCGGCAACGCAGATCAATTGACCATTCCGATTACGTATTCTAGAGATACTATTTTAATATATTTAAAAACAATATTGGCCCTAGTACAGTTCCTTGGAGAACTCCTATTTGGACTGTTGACTCAGAACTCAATTAATTTCCAATTTCAGTTATTTGTATTTTATTTGACAGATAATCTTTGAAGAGGTCTAAAGTCAAACTACTAATACCATAGTCATGCATTTCACCAACCAATCTGTTATGAGTCGAATCCGTCGAATCCGTGTCGAAGGTCTTCGCAAGGTCAATACAATAACCAATTATCTTCTATAATATCTCACGAATACCAACTATTGGTCCCCAAAAACGCACTTGTGGATTTTTCCAGCTACCAATGGGAACTTAACTCAAAATTCACAAATTCAAAATTTCAAAACGCTCAATATTCAACTAGAACTATGCAGCTCTCCAATAGGAGTTTCTACAAAATAAATAGGTCATCAATCGAACAAATTTTCAGAATTGCCTGAAATGCCTCGAGAGTATCCCAGCTCCTTCACAAACATTTTGCTATCGTAATCCCAAAGTTTTCGGCCTTCTTCAGTATTACACTAATAAAAAAAATTTGCGATTACAAATACTCTGCATATTTCAAGAAATGTCGAAACACTCAGGTGCCAGCTCATTGCCATGTTGAAATTGGCCTCCTGACTATAACCAATAAAACATTCTGAATTTTTAAACGAATCATTTTCTTCAAACACTCCCAAATCTATGAAAGAAGGCGGATGCAGACCCATCTTCGATGCGTTCACTATCCTTCATCATCTAAAATCGTAGAATCTAAACAGACGTATGATTGTTCCGTCTAGTTTGTTTAATCAGATGTAAGCCATATTTCTCCACCAACTCGAAAATTGATCTGTTTGTCAGATTGCACCAGTAAACGTGATTTATAGTATATCAATATGTTGTGAAGTGCTGACAAGTAGCATGCTACTAATTATTATTTTAATAGCAATGCGTTAATGTTGATAAATATTTATCGGCGTTAGGAACTCTTTTGATTTTCTGATAACACCGAAATGCTATTTTCTTATTTTTATGGTTTACAGTCTGTAAATGTTTATAGCTTCACTTCACATCTCTGGTCAGCTATCTTTTTGCAGAGCGAATGATAGACGTGGAACTCTCGAAACATAGGTTATAGGGCTGCTGATCATTTTCTGGAAAAACTTTCAAAATTGTATGTACTTGGAACATTTTGAAATATTATAAATAATTTATAAGATATGTATTTATCGAATTGATTATAGTATTTTTCTAAATGCCTATGACATTGAATTATTATGACAGTTACTTCGATAACTAATTATTGAATATGGTTATAATAATAACATAGTTTTTGTCTATATGTCGTTCAAGGTATTTTATTTTCAAAAACCGGTCCAATGAGGTAAAGTAATCAATAGGTAGCCAATTATTCGTTCATATATATTGTTTTTTCTGCATATGTTTTCTATTATGATATATCTACTATCGATGGGAACCTGAACAAAGAGAAATTCGACACTAAGAAAATAGTGGACTATCACAAACTCGAAATATTAATGAAAAGTGAAAAGTGGGACAACTTCTATGCAATCGAGGACGTAGAATCAGCAACTGATTTATTCATAAAAAAATAAAAGAAATATTGAATGCTAGTACAAGAGATGTGAAAAATAAAATACAAAAAATGAGAAAACTTTGAAAAACTTCACCTCTTGTAAACTCTGTCGCCAAAAGGAATATGTTATTCAATCAATGAAAACTTGATCAAGAAAATCATTCTCTATTAAGACAATTCAAAACGTATAGAAATGAATTAAATACATTGTTGAAGAAATCTAAGGCTGATTATTATAAGAAACAGATCGATGAAAATAAAAACAGTGCAAAATTACTATGGAAAACAGTAAATGCTGCTGCTCTAAATCATCCAAAAGCACGGAAGTAACAGAAATTGAAAATGGGGATAAGAAAACCACAACTAACCCTATAGCGATCGCGGAATTTTTTTAGAGTATTATACTAAAATTGCTGGGGACCTAGTGCTTAAAATAGAAACTCCTCGAAATTATAAAGAGGCCAGAACTTTTAACCAAAGCTCAATATATTTAACAGGAGCAAATTTAGATGAAGTTGAAGAAATCTGTTTAAAATATGTTTTTCCCTTAATCAGCTGTCGCCCCCATACGAACGACAACTCTCTGAAGTTGAGAAACTTGTGCGAGCTAAGAACTAACGAGGTCTTACCTTTTAACGTTTCTAAATAACAACTTAAAAAACACAAAGCACCAGGAATAGATGAAATATCAGTAGAAGTTCTGCAGCTTATTAAAGAATATATCAAAGAGCCACTAACACTGCTCATGAATAAAATACTAACGACAGGATATTGGCCTGAATCTTTATAGACAACAGTTGTTAAACTTATTTTTAAAAAGGAGAAAAATTAAAATGTATAAATTATAAACCGATTCTTCTAATCACTGGTATAACTAAAATTCTAGAGTATATTTTGAAGAGAAGGTTAACAGATTTTTTGAGAAATATAATCTCGTCTCATCTAGACAGTTTAGATTTAGAGAGACCAGGTCAACACAGGATGAGATAAAGGAATTAACTACACAAGTTTATAAATCTTTCGATAGTAGTAAACCGTGCCTCTGCATATTCGTTGATCTGGCCAAGGCGTTCGATACTGTTAGTTATAATAAACTCCTGAACGCTCTAGCAGGTTTAGGTATTCGTGGAACGCTCATAACGCTCATAAAAAGTTACTTGAGTGAGAGAAAGCAGTGTGTCAAAGTAGGTAATACTTTAAGAAATACGAAGTGATGAAGTTTGAGGTACCTCAAGGCACCATACCCTGTAATCTTATTTTTTCCCTTGTTTTCTTTTCCATTAATTTGACTATATTTCATTTGATTCGTCAACATTACACCATAATAATATGTCACCACAGACAAGCTGATAATAGCAGCTTCGGTGGATTTCTTGTTTATTCCAAGCCTCATATTCCTAAGTTTTTTAGAATCATTTCATTTTGTAACAATAGAAGGTCTGTATATTTTTTTTTCGCTAATTATGAATAAACATTGTTATTATTCCATCCACGGGAGAGTTGGAATAAAAATTAGGATAAATAATTTATGATTAGTGAATTTTATATTGATTTTGTTGAAAAATAATTTTGGACTAGGTGATTCGAGTCCTGTTTTGCAAGGAAAGTCTCAAGTATTTATGTAAGATTGCTGAAAAAGATCCGCTTGATCCAGGAATCTTTAAGTAGTGTACATGAAAGTCTGAAGGAAAATTCAATTTACTGAGACTTGAGTTTATTGAGGGAGAAATAAATGAGGACAAGAGCAACCCTTTTACTGGCTTCCGGAACAAGAGTGTATGATATTTTGCAGGACTCCAGAATACGATCGATGCATTAACTTACAGCAAAGTTTCAAAATATTCATCAACATAGGGCTAAATTGGGAATGTTTCTCCCTTCCCCCAATATTTGTATCGTCACATTTGTCGGAAACGTATGTCTAATCACTTCGAAGCCACCTCGTTTTATATCAGACCCCTCTGTGATCTCATTGATATTTTTTATGGGTGTTTTTGGCACCTAGGGAGCACCATGGCCATTTGTCATGTAACGTTGCAGAATCATCTCAGCTACAACTAGATAAATTGTCTTGAGAAGACTATTTGGTCGAGGTTAGAATCGAACTCACGACCTTAATGTGGTGAGTCGGGCGCGCTACCACTGCGCCAATTCACCGCTCTCGTTAATATTGTAATCATGTCAATGATGATGTTTTATCAACCATTCATATTTCAATATGTTCAATGTTCAATATCAGTTCTAACCATTTCTAATTGATGGGAAACATTCAGATGTTCATCGCTGACAAAACTATCACGTAAATTGGAGGAAGCAGACAAAAACCTAGGTGTGAGGGTTTTGAAAATCTGCTGTTTCAAAACCTTCGGTTTTTTTGTTAAATACACAAAGTTATTCTCACGAGAAGGTTCATAGACCCATGATAGATTCTGCACTATTTCTTGTCACCAATGAATCCTGATTCCAAGAATGCTTTATACGATGTACATTCTCTGTTCGTATAAATGGTGTCGAAAACCTGCTAATGCAGTTTGGCATTTTAACACCTGACATCAGATGCAAGTCGAAGTTTGATGACCTTTAGATATTGGTAAGCGTTTTTCTATGAGTTGTGTATGTAGACATTCCTGCAGTTAATAAAAAAAACTGCTTCGTTAGTTCTCTTCCTAATTTTTACTGAATTATTCAACAGATTACTTTTTATTCCAGGATATTTCGATTCCGATAAGCGATCTATGAGTGAAAATGAAATTTGCTTTTCCCCTAGTTGAAAAATTTTTTTTGAAATGAAACCTTCAATCAATTACACAATACGAGTAGGAAAGTAGGTACATATTTGATGATTTTTGCATAGTCACAATGGGCGTTGGAACTATACAGCATAAAGTTGTACAGGAAGAGTAATCGATTCAAGTTTTGAAAAAGTTTCGAGAAAATCAATACATTAAGAAAACGTTACTGGTATGAAAATCTATTGAGTTGATGAAGATGGAACAAAAATTTCAAAAAAGAAAAACAGCTTCAAAACAATGAATGAAAAATATTTTTTTGAAGAAAAATTATCATTGAGAACGAATCAAATATGAAGGAGATTAATGGAAAAATAAGTTTTATATGCTTGGCTTTTCAAACAATGGCTTGCGCCAAACAAACTACATATTTTTAATATCGAGGCATTTTCATCAAGAGAATACAACATTTTTGGAACATCTCCCATTGTTTCGAAAACTAAGTAAAAAAATTATACGTTTGAAGTTACCTATATCCACTAAGTATACTGAGAGAAAAATAATAATTATTATTTTTTCTATAGCTACCATCTTTCAGTAAAATATACCTATTGATGAACTAAGTGGTAGAATTTGGTGAAATTATTTTAAAATTCTTGCCTTAAAAATAGAATTTGTACATTCACAACATTGAGATTTGTTATTCCTGGTTACCGATTCAAGAAAATAAATATCACTTTAGAGTTTTTCATGCCATCTGAGGAGTTGGAAATGTGGAGAGATTAAAAAATGGTATCGTCAAAATTGGAATTTTCACACCGACAAGACTGAGATATGTTCATCCTGGTGATCAATTCAACAAGTTTAATATCACCTCTAAGTTTTTCAGGTGGTCTGAGATGGTGGAAATAGGGTGGAAAATAGAATAGGTCTAAATTATGGTTGAATTTGTTAAGGTGCGTACAGACTAAAGCATTCGGCCCGAATGAGCATGCCGAGGCAGAACGAGCATTCAAATGTGGACGGAGGCACGCATCGCACGAGGCATGCTCAGGTTGTGCGGCACATGTGCTCAACCCGATCAAAAAGTTTTTCGGTCCATCAAAGCGAGGCAATGCTCGTATGGCGCAGTGTGGACGGGTATGCGTTGTGCAATGCGTAGCATACCTACAGTAAAAAACATGGAGTGGTCGCAAGAAGAAGTTTTAGGTCTAATTAAAGAATATCAATCAAGGCCGATGTTATGGCAAGCCAAACACAAATCATATTTCAATAGAATAAAAAAGGATGACGCTTGGGCTGAAATTGCAACGGTACTCGACAGAGACGTAAATGAAGTACAAAAAAAGGTTGATAGTTTGAAGGGTTCGTACAGACAGGAAATAAACCAAGGAAAACAATTTAATGTAAATAAAATATAATGCGGTATGTTAACAAATAAATAAATAAATAGGAATTCGTATATTGTGTTCATTCGTGTACTTTATCTGGTTATGCATATTTGTCTTGCCAAGGTACTACCCCAGATGTTATGAAGTAATCTCAAATTCGTCCCTTACAGCCTTAGCATTGCAGGTATATCTTCGGGGTACATTTCTAAGGGGTAAAAGGAATGTTCTTTCATCTCTGTCGTTCCGCCAAGTTCCAGAAATTGTGTTTCCTTCCATTTCTCTATCTAAAGCTTCAACATGAGTGTATATTCCTCTAGACGATTTACTTCTACGCAAAAAATTGTACAGGCAAGCCATAGTCATTACAATTAATGTTGCTTTGTCTGCTTCTATCAGCATCGGTTTGCGTAAAATTCGAAACACGCTGGATATGATACCGAAGGCATTTTCGACTATCCGTCTTGATCTGCTTAGTCGGTAATTAAATATTCTTTCTGGCGATCCTCTGACGTATGTTCCTTGAAAAGTTTTCATTAAGTTTTCCGTTAGCGGAAAAGCGGCATCACCCACAAATACGTACGGAACTTCATCTCTCCTTCCAAAAAGTGCTCGAGGAGCAGGAAAATTTAAGGCATTGCTCGTTAGTCTTTCATATAGTTCACAATTTTTAAATACTCCTCCATCAGAGACACGTCCGACAGCCAATATCAACATAGATAAAATTGTAATCGGCATCTACAATGGCCATTAGCACGATACTGAACTGTGATTTATAATTAAAAAAAACGCTGCCGCTCTTTATAAGGGCTTGTAATACTACGTGCTTGCCATCAATGGCGCTTAAACAATTTAGGAAATTCCATTTGTCTTCGAACTGTTGAGCGATTTCTTCCCATTCTGCTGGTGACGATGGAAACTACAACAAAAGAAAAAAAATTAAGAAACTTGTTAGGTATATTGTTTGTGTATATTGTATTTCTTGAGCATTTTTCTGTCGCTTCCATAATTTTTTTTTGTATTTCAGAGTTTAGCAACAGCTTCTGAGGGAAACGAGATTGAGGAAGAAGAAAGTATCAGTGACGATCTTGACAACACAGAGTCAGAAAATATCAGCGAGCTTGAATCCACACCAGTAATTGATACTGGAACCACACACCAAAATACCACAAAGAAAGCATTTAAGTCTCCAAAAAAATGTGTCATTAAACACAGGAAAGTTGCCGAAAATCCAATGGTTTCTGAGGCAGATGTGTATTTAAAAAAGTGGCGTCTACATCTGCATCCACTCCCGTGTCAGATGATTGTGCAGTCTTTGGTACCCACGTTAGAAATGCAATTCGCAACTTCGACGCTCGGCTACGTTCAATTGCCCGACACAAAATAAATAATATATCATTTCAGTTAGAGCAGACTCAATATGATCAACCAACAATATTTCCTCCGCAACCTACTGTCGTATTCCCTCAGCAACCAGTACAAACTACTCAACATCGGGTTATGACACAGCCAGTAGCTCAACTAACGTCATTACAATCCAATCCACAAATATTCACGCAACCTCATTCCACACCTTATTCATCTTTTATAGGCAGGACTATTCCTCCCGTAAATACGTTTTCTTCAAGCTCCCAAATTTCACCGGTCTCTTCTGATTCGCAAACATCCATATAACGATCATCCACCCCTCATTCAACGCCTCAACCTGATTTACCTTATTACTTCAGCAGTTACTATGCTGAGATTGATGGTGACCAAACACTGCTTTCATAAGTCAATGTTGAGTGTTTTGAAAAAGAATTTGAAATATTTCGATTATTCCCAAGGGTCAGATATAATTCTTTTGAAGTTGAGTTACAATGCGTTGCTTTACGTGAATAAATTATGTCACTAAGTACCTTTTGGTTTTACTTACCTTTATGTGTTCTCTGAAACAATCTACTATAGCCTGACAAACTTCGGGCACTATCTCTGAGATGAGCTGTTTAGAAATCTTAAATAAATATTGCAAACTGGTATATGAATCCCCTGTTGCAAGGAAACGTAAAGTCACTGCCAATCGCTCTTCTGTACTAATACACCACCTCAAGTGTGTATCCTGTTTTTCAATTTTGCTTATAATCTTGTCCAAAATAAATCTAAAGTCATTTTCTGCCATTCTTGTAAAGTTCTGAAAATATTTTCTTTCACCTTTCAGTTGCGATGACCATCTCGACGTTTACGTCGTTTCTTCTTCTTTGTTAATATACTGTGTAAAATAATAAACGAAGCACTAGCTATTCCCAATGGATCCATTTTCTCTCCAGGAGCAAACAGATTGAGCACACTGTGAGCGGCTGCAAATGGGGCAAATGCTGCCTCATGCGGCGAGGGTGCTCTCTTTTCCGCACCTGTTCTGTGCGTCGTTCAAAGTTGTCCTCACGAACATTCGTTCTGACTCGGCATGCTCATTCGGGCCGAATGCTCTAGTCTGTACGCACCTTTATTCCTAATGATCGATTGAAGAAGATGAATACATCTAGGCGGTTTAGGTGGTAGAAATAGGGTAAGAATAGAAAACAATTATATCACTGAGAATTAAATTTGTACATCTACAAGATTGAGATATGTTGTTTCTGATTAATTCAGCAAGAAAGGTGAATATGTGACAATAATAACGAAAAAAACTTCATTGAAAGTCGACTTTGTATATGTATGGGATTGAAATATGTTTCTTACTTCCTCTGGATTCTATCCGATAAATATATTGCTAGAACTTTGGAATTATGGAATAGGTTTATAAATAATTTCATAATCCTAATGTATAGATTTAACGAAATGAAGCTTTCACTTTTTATTTTTGGTAGAACATTTTTTGGATGATTTTTTTTTGTTCAACCTTCCAATTACACCCCCTAAGATGGCCTGGTAAACTCGAACATGATGTTTCGTCGATCACGTCAATAACATATCTCAATTTCATAAGTATATGAATTCAACTTTCAATTATATAATTTTTTATATATCCATCCTGTTTCCAATACCTTGGACTTGATGTTTAGCTTGTTAAAACGATTTTATATATCAGTCTTGTGGGAGTTCAAAATTACTATTCAATAATATGATTTTTTTTATTTTCACCTCATTTCTACTCTTCAAACTACCCGGAAAACTCGGATGTTTCCACCCCCTCAGGCAACCTATGAAATTGATATATTTCGTAGAAAGAGGGTAGATGCACAAAGGTGTTAAAGGCACAAATAATAATTCAATATTTTTCTCCCAGTGTACTTTGGGGGTGTGAAAAATTTCATTTTCCATTCATTTATTTCAAATTATAGGCAAAATTTATAAATATAAGACTCTTCATAGGTTTGTAATACGTAATGAAGTTTCGGAATGAACTTTTCAGTTTGTTTTAAATACTATCAAGCAGATTCTCTGTTCTCACTGTGAGATTAAAAACTTGTACAACATTGAGAAATCCTTACCGGAGTAACGGACGAATGAATGTTATGTTGTCGAACTTATATCCTGATAAGTAGCAGATACAGATATTGGAGTTTTATTTTATTTGTAGTACTTGTAAAGTAAATAAATGAATTAACAAGTGAATGAATGAATACAGGTTCTTTGTGAATAAAACTTGTTGAGCAACAGCAAAGATTAATGAAATTATGATTGGAGTAAATTGTAAAAGGCAAATATACTGTCCTTTCAATTTCAACTATGTATTGAAGACTTTAAAACGATTTTAAAACTTGTTGAGCAACAGCAAAGATTAATGAAATTATGATTGGAGTAAGTTGTAAAAGGCAAATATACTGTCCTTTCAATTTCAACTATGTATTGAAGACTTTTTCAATTCCGTTGTGTTCTTTTAGAGGTATTACAAACGTGATATAATGTAGGTACTCTTTTTTTATCATATATACGCGTATACTCTGTATTTTATGAATGTTATGCAACTTCGAATTTGACACCGATAATGAACAAACAATATATTTGTAAAACTATCTATATATTTATAAACTTTCTCGATCAACTTTCCGCTAAATATCCATTTTCGAACCGCAGGTCCCGCACTGTTATTATGCTATGCAAAATATTTATATTATTAGGTTAAACGCTTTATTAAAACATCGGGATACTCTCATGCCAATTTATAACTCTTTCTTGTAGATAAATATATTTTTTTTAACTGATCACATTGACCTTACATCATGAAGCATAATGAGATGTGTGGAGATGTTGTAATAAATCACCGAGTACTAATTCGATTTGTTCAAAACAAAAGTGATAAGGACGATATCGTTCGTGATTTTTCTCGTTTTATTTATGGAAGGCTCTGAACATACGAATAAGACTGATAAGTTTTTAATTTTGTGATATCGTTCGCGTAGTTCAAACCGGAGAATCAATAAATGTGATACTCATTATTTTCTGTTATAATTATTTGCCTACTGACGTTCATAAAGTTAGTTCAAAGGTTTGAGATTTCGAAGTTTTTCACGAAATCAAGATTATATTGGAAGCGGTTTGTTTTTGTAAGAATTGCCATTGCCACTGCTAATCAAGTTACTGAAAAAACTTGTTTCTAAATAATATTTGTGAGAACAATTGATGAGATAATAATCCAGAGACACACTGGAATGTAACGTAGAGTGAGGCCAAGATAAAAAATTCTATATTCCATATTAACATCAAAATTCTTTCGCAGAATATGTCAAATAAAGTGAATTACTAAATAAAGAAGACCTGAGATTATCAAAGTTCAGATCCCCTTTTCTGCATGGTCCGTGACCATGAGAAAACAGGAATTGGGGCATTTCTCTTTAGGGCAGCTGCCCGAGCAGCTGATGAAATCGGTATATTCTCCACACTGAACGAGGTGACCACAACTCTGTCACCGAGTTGGAACCTGTTCAGCAAAAAGCTCATATAAAAGCCGCAGAGATCACCTCACTTCTGCGGAA
>WOGP01000891.1:0-21385 GCA_015342065.1 Leptinotarsa undecemlineata | reverse complement strand
AAGTAAGTTTGAAAATGTCCATATAGGACGAAACTGCAGTAACGTCAGTTACAATTAAAAGTGGTATAAAACATAGAAATTTTCATTTCTCTTTTCAGACATATTTCAGTTGAATTTTAAATTGTTTTCAGTTCAATAAATTCAAGAAGAATTCTTCATCATTTGAAGTGAGAAAATACATTAAAATCAAGTGAAATCATGGCTTGAAATGACATATTGGAGAGGTTTGACAAAAAAAAACAGTATTAATACAGTTCTTTAAAACAAAATTATGAGGAATATGCAACAAAATTCTTATATTTTTGATGTAAAAATCTTTTGGCTTTCTTCTCCTTCATCATTATATAAAGTTGAACTTCTGAAAAAAAAGTAGAATTATACACATAAAAAACAACCAACTTAAAATTTGAACAATGAATTACACCAAAATTACTCTTTCCCATCCCATATTACATAACGTAATATATGAAACACTTACAAGGAAAACTTGTAATATCAGATGTACTTCAAAAGTTTCGCCTGAAAACACTACTCCTCAACCTCATCAGCACCTATTTAGATGTTTCTCAAACACGACTCTCTCAATCTTTGCTTTACAATTTAATGTCAGTGGAAGAGATACATTTGTTCTTTTCGTGATGACAATTCGTTAGAAAAAACAATCATAAAGACAAAATTTTCAAATGCTGAAAATTAGGCTACCTTTTCAAGGTTTTAAGAATGATTTTTTATTCAATTTGTCAATGTACTAGGATCAGAGTTCAATAATAATGAATTCATAAGTACTTTAGTACAATTTAATTATGCAATAGGTTTGCATTCAGAAAGCATTAACAAAAACAACACTACGGATCGAGCGATAAATGACTTTTACCAAATAAATGTGTTTCACACTCTCTGTTAATTTTTTTTCCATGATGCAGATAGGAAATATTGATAACTATTAAAATTTTAGGAATTATGTTTTTTTTTTCGCCACTGGGTCAAAATTACAGCTGATCTGAAAATTCCAACTCCCGAACGAAATAATAACCCTACTCTATATTCCAGGCCGTAATTGCTTGCTCTTTTGCCTTCGCCTCAGCGGCGTACAATGGTCCCCTCGCCGGAGGTCAACCAGCCGCCCTTTACCCCGCAGGAGTCGACCCCAAAGCTTGTCCCAACTTCCCCGATTGCACCAACCCCGCCGTAGCCGTCAACCAAATCCCCCAGGAATACAACTCCGCTCCCCAGTACCAACAGTACCAGGCTCAACCTCAGTACCAACCACAACAGTACCAGGCTCAACCTCAGTACCAACCACAACAGTACCAGGCTCAGCCACAATACCAGCCACAACCTCAACAGTACCAAGTCCCCATTAACCAGTACAACCCAGTACATGCTCAACAGTACGCACCCAGTCAGAAGAGCCAGTACGCCCCTGAGATCCAAAACGCTTTGGACAGGGGAGAATACATCGGGGATGGTGACTACCACGGGGAAGGGCTTGCTGAAGCTCTTGCACCTGGACATGCTGGTAAGATACAGATATTCCTTTTAAATACTTCATGTCACAATTATTTCTACAATAGTTATAATCTTAATTGAAGTCAAAAGTAGGACTTCTAACCTTCGTTAGAGCACAGTCGACCATTCGATATCCATACAGCTGACTAGCCTGGCAAACCTGGTGGCCCCAAGATTTTTCACAAATCCATAGGGATAGTCAGACTTCATGAAAACCCTTTTCAATCGGAGAATTTTCACGTTATTTGCAAAAGGAATCACCTGATCATTGAAGGAAAGTGGAACCAAATCACTGAGATTCCTCTTCTCGGTGAAGGGTACTATCACAGTTTTGCTGGTGTTTATAGACATCTGCTTCCTCTAGAAACATTGTCCAATGTTCTTTGGAAGATATCATTCTTCCCGATGTGGTGGTAACTTCTGCGTAAACTTACAGTTCTACTTCTCTTTCTACTTCTCTCTCAAACAACTAGAAAGATTGACCATAGAACTACCCGCCTTGTGGACAACTCCTGGTGACCATAATCCTGATTGCCTCATCTTAAAGGATCATTAAAACTGTTCTATTTACAAGCATGACCTGTGTTCATTCTTTGACCTAGCCTGCTTACTCTTTCTATAAGCATTCTGGTGATAGTCCAAGTGGAGATATACAAAAAGCTGTACTCCTGAAATGTCTCTCCATTATCATTTCAAGTCTTTCAGTAGGAGACATGTTAGGCTAATGGATCGTTCCAATTTATGGTGATTAGTTGTATTCCGGAGAGATGCATCAAATGCTCAAGAAAAGCTGGAAGTACCAAATAGAGAAATGATATCTTCATTAATTTTTATACCTTTCTTTGTAGTTGTCAGTGTGGCGAAATGCACATTTCTTGAAACTCTATGATTAGTTGAGTAGTTGGAGCCAGATGTGGTCTTCCACTTGAAAACCCCAAAATACTTTATCAACGACTATATAATTTATGGAAGAGACAGGTCTTGGAGGTCTACTTCTCCACCTTCATACACAAATGTTGCAAAGTTTCAAAGGAAAGAAGATACCAATTAATTCGAAAATAAACTTTTTACGAAGATGTGTAGATCAAGCGTAGAAGTTACTTTCAACTGCTGTGAATGATATATGGCCCAATGGATTTCGAAAATAAATACTTAACATTAATTTTTTTTCAGGCCGTCAATCTTACAACCCAGCCCCAGCTTACAACCAGGCCCCTCAATACCAGGCCCGCGCTTACAACCCCGCCCCAGCACCCCAGTACAACCAGGCTGGAGCCCATGCCACCCCCGCCCAAATTCCAGCTGGTGTAGACGCCAATGCATGCCCAAATTACCCCTTCTGCCACTAAAAATTCCCCCAAAGTAGTTCAAAATTTCCAAAAGACAAGCCAGACTGCCAGCTGACGACATGTCAATGTTATTTTTAAGATGTAAATTTGTCCTGTAACATAGCGATTTGTGATTTGTGTGAATTATTTTATACAAGTTATTTAATAAAAAACAAAATTAAAAATTGTGTTTTTTTGTTTTGTTTTATACATAATCGGGTGAGTGCGAAAGTAGCTGTTCACATTTTCACATCCACTTGGAAAAACGTTCTCAGGAAGTATATTTCACATAAACGCAGTTCTCCAGTCAAAGCTGGATCTGTCGAAGGCCTTTGACTCTGTTTCTCACAGCATTTTACTCGAAAAACTGTCATATTATGGTGTAAGAGGTACTCCTTTGGGTTTGATTGAAACTTACCTGAATAATCGTTTCCAGAGAGTTTTTTATAACAATACATTTTATGAACTGAGGCCGATTGACCTAGGTGTACCGCAGGGATAGGTTTGGGCCCGCTTTTGTTCGTTATTTACATCAATGACTTTTACAAGTATATGAAGCCATGTCACAGTGTACTATTTGCAGACAATACATCATTGATATACTCTTCTATAAATTATTCAGCTCTTGTTAAGTACATGGAAATACAAGAAAAAGCGGAGCACTGGTTCAGGGTCAACAAACTCAAAATAGTATTTTGCTCGCTCATACAGTCTCACATTTCTTGCGGTATTCTACTTTTGGGGGAATTCTAGTGATGACCACTGCATTTTTATATTACAGAAAAAAGCTCTGAGAATTCTCGCTGGAATCGGTTTAAGGGATTCTTGCCGTGAATCATTCATCACTCATGAAATTATGTCGGTGCCCCCTAGTTATTGTGATTCTTATATAATCAGAAATGATTATTGAATAACAAAATTAAGCAGGTCCCTAACTTATTTTATTAAAGGGAAATTGCTGGAAGGTAGGGGGCTAATATTGTTTACTTGAACTATACATTTTATTTTATATTTTTAACAAGTTTTGTAAATAGTTGCATTCCAACTCTAGACTTATATTTGTATATTGTATGCTCAATCAATTACTAAATGTTGTTATGACTAAATAGGTGACTATTCAAACTATTATATTCATATTATCTTTATGACTACCGTTGAACTTATCTCATGTCATGTAAATGATTTATGGAAATTATTAAAATTATCTATTTATTGTAGAAATACTAATGAAATACTAGCAAAATTATTTGTTATAATCCGAGCAGTTTTAGCTTTATTTTTAGAGTTGGAGAAAGTGCTATTGTTGTACAAATATGCTACATTCAACAGATGTTTGATACATTTGTACACTTTTTAAAATAGGATTAGATTTTTCATTTCCTGAGAGTTGGGGTATAGAAGTTATACAAATTTTTTCCAAAAATAAGTGAATCATGCCTTTTTTTGGGTCAATGTGATTTGGTTTTCCAGTTTTCAGAGGAAAAGCAGCATCGAAAAGATGTTTAAAAGTTTGAGAAAAGACCTCAAATTTTTTATTTGCATTTCAGAGAGATACAGATCCTCCCAATCTTCATTATGTAACAACGTTAAAGGTAAGCACTGCAAACACTTTATTCAGGATTGAATATTTCAGTGATACTGATGCATATTCAAGTCAGTCTTACCTCCACTTGGCAGAAATTGTGGTACCAGATGTCGAATAGAATTGTTTTATGATACTCTGATAGTCATTTTTCAATTTCTCTGCCCCAATTTCGAATAAAAATTCTAAAGCCTGCTGAAAGGTTAAAGTTGGAACGGCAAATTTTCCATCCAGAATTCCATTTATAATAATACCAATATTGGACGTCTGGCTCTCGGGAACCTAGAAACAGTTATTACGTTAAAATTCGAATTGTAAAAAACTCCAGCTGTAAAAAACTAAACTGGAAAATACTGCTGAGTAATATGCATAACGAACCGTCAGTTAAATCATTGAAGAGATGCTTCTCATTTCATTCAAAGAACACTATTTAGATATTTACTTATAAACTACTGTACAAAAATGTTCCTAACTTTTTACAACAAAAGGCAAGGTCTCAGGTATGATAAGTTTTGGAGTAGGACGATTTCTGCAAGAAAAATCAATCAATAGGAAAGTACTAGTAGGGTCGAAGCCGTACAAAATTAAGAATGTCAGGAAAAGCCAGATGCCCAAACTTTACTTTCTGAAACAAAGATCAACAGGCAATCAATCTTCTATAATATGTCACCCGCATTTAGAATAAGGCAATCGAGAAACATGGAGAGTCAGGAGCTGTTGCACTTGATATTTCCGAGGCCTCTGACTGTGTGTGGTATGAGGGTTTGTGGCCAAACTTGGCTGTCGGATAATTTTTGTGTATGGCTCTCTAGCTTCCTGAAAGAAAGTTCCCTGCAAGTGGCTGCTGATGGATATTTCTCGAATACTTTTACTGTCATCGCTGGTGTTTCCAGGGATCCATATTGTCTCCGACCCTCTTTTTATTGTACATCAACGACTCAGGAATCCAATATATTACTTTGCCAACGAAAGCACCTCGACATTCCATTTGGATTTCATGAAATCCTGTAGTGCTTGTTTTGTCTTAAAAAAAACTGTCTCAACTGACCTATTTTTCCTAAATCCTCGCTGAGTTAGAGTTAGTATACTGAACTGTTCAATAAAATTCATCATTGTATACAGTTTGTTCTAAAACTATAGAAAATGAGGATATTGATATTCAATGGTAATTCTTAGATATTCATTTCAATTAAAAGGGATCTGATTTTCGGAGAGGTTAATTGGGAAAACAAGGTTTTGACTTTCTATTCCTCCATAGTCATACAAAAAATGAGTTGAATAAAATAAAAATTCTTATTTTTTGAACAGACCCCGTATAATTTCATATATGGTTGTGATTTAAATACTTTTTTCTTGTATTGAGATTGTGATATTTGTATAGAAATTTATGATGCTATTGAGTAGTTGAATATATAATATATATTAGTATCAAAACAGCAACTTTAAATACATGTATCCATGTCACTCACTTGGAACTTGGAATCTGTATGTGCTAATTCTTCAAATAAGCAGTGAAAGGCATCCCTCAAGGTAGGCAAATCCTCAGAAACTGAAATTGAAGAAGTTATAAAATGCAGTCAACTTTATTCAAAAACAAATTATCTAAAAAAGAATAACTGAGAAAAGCATGTTTCGGTTGGTAAAAGTTGGACACTATTAACTTTTATTTTGTACACATCAATATTCAATATTACAAATAATTTGAAAGTTGTAATTTGCATTCGTTCAGTTGACTTGCTCCTTAATAATTACTAATAAATAGCACATACATTTCAAAATGTTCCAGAGTTTATCCAAAATATTCTTATGTCGAATATTTTCAAGGCTGAATTCAGTTTTTGTTTCTCTTTTCCAAAAATTCGTGCCGACAATGTTTTTAATGCTCTGAAAAATTTCAAAGCTAGACAAAGATTCTAATGATAACAGCCTGTCATTATTATTGCTCAACAAAATATCCAGATAGTTTTGTAACAAACAAAGATCCTCCCAAAGAAAATAAACAGGCGACGTCTTGTGACCGGCTATTATTTGTAAAACCTGGAAAACAAAATCTTTTTTAGATTCTGAAAATATATATGAGGCTTGTTTTTCTGTCTGTAATCCATATGATGATCTCAAGTTGAATTGTTTGTGAAACTGTTTTACTGAATTGTGATATGAGAACATTCAGAAGGATTACAATGAAACTTTTGAAAATCCAATGTAATCAAAGGCAGCTTTATGAGAGTGAAGGCGGTAATTGCCGTATTCAACTTGACGATTTTTCAAACTCAATATCATATGTAAGAGTTTTAAACATTTGAAAAGGGAGGAAGGTAACATTTCAAAACTATGAGTTCATGGGTGATAAAATTTATTAATATTCTTTTTCCAATCTGTCTCCAAGTATTCCTCAGTATTTCCTCAAGAGTCTGTTGAGGTTTCTTATAATTTTTTAAAAACTTTTCATGGAAAATAACTATATACTGTACATCGGTATATTAGTGAAATTGACCTTTTAGAGATTTCAGTAATGTAGTAATGCAACTGAAATTCATCTCAGGTTTAAGCTCTCAGATCTTATGGTTACTCAGGAACAAAAGCAGAGGAAATGTGGAATTATCGACAGGAATCACTCATTGAAAAGTAAGACCTCGTTAATCCGCAGCATCTGAAGGATATTATTCGTAAGAGGTAGCAGCTGGTTGATACATGTGGCCTGAAGACAAAGAGAAATCTTCTATTCTACAGTACGGAGAAAAAATGATTTATATTTCATGCATATCCAAGCGAAATTGCTAAAGTCATCACACATGAAAAGATTCATTTTACCAAAGAAGGAAGTTTGCAAATTCGTCATGATGTCATCAAAATAAATGTCATAAGAATAATTTCTTGCAAGATGGAGGAAATGCTGTTACATCCCAAACAAACAATGAATCTTGTGAGGCTTGGAAGTATCTGAAACAGCAGAAACTGAGTTTTGGACAAGTTTTTGTCTACGGTCCAATGACAAGAAAGTTTTTTTAAAGGTTTCAAGTACTTCATTACCTTTTAAGATGGTTTTCGAAAACACAGAAGACTTTTTGTTCTCGAAAAAATCAAAACTTTCAACTGAATTTGAAATATTTCTGAAAGAAATACAAATTCTTGCAAACAATGAAATCTATTTCGTGATAATTATAAAATCAGTTGATTCAGGAGCCTGCTGATAATTTAAAACTGCATTATTCATTTCTAGTAAATATAGCTTTTAAATATCAACATGAACACAAAAATTTTGTGATGAAACATTTGAAAAACATATGTAAGATAACAAAAAAATGCATTACCATTTAAGAAATATATAAATTCTTCACTTTTATGAAATACATTGTCTATCAGAAAACTTTTTACTCCTTTGGAAAATTCAACTAGAAAGAGTCAGCATTCTTGAATAAGCAAAAATAAGGCACTATAACAGATTTCTATTTGTAAAACTTTCATCAAATTTTGAATTTGTTTCTACTCTTATTGCCCTTTTTTGGCACGAGAATTCCATAGAACATAATATTGTGGAAAAGAGCATTCTAAGCCAAAAGAACAACAGTTTCATCCATAATATCCTTGGAATTTCTCGGCAGATATATGCCAGTAGCTAATTTCTTTCAAAAATTGATTATATGAGATTATTGATTGGTTTTTGAGAAGAGAGAAATAAAAGTTTGTTTTAAAAGACAATAAAATATTTTTTTAGAGAAGCATACATATATAATCTCAGGCAATGCAAAATCCTTTGAAAAATTACTGGAAAGTGAGGAGGCTTATAAAATGTCAAATTGGAAAAATTAATTATATTGTTTTATTAAAGTAGTGATGGAGATGCTAAGTTTGACGTTGTAGCATCAGCAGGATATCTACCAATGAAGAAAAGATTATTGGAAGAAAATACAAGTGACATCAGACTGATTGATAAACTTGTCTTCCATGAAAGATCTAAACATATAGACCATGCACTATTGAAAACAGGTGCTGAAAAACTTTTCAACACTACCCATGTTAGTGGATTTCAGATATCCTGACAAAGTCGTTATGCCAAGAATTATATTTTCTAACAAATAATTGTTGTTCATTTTTTGAATATACAAGTAGTTACTAAAAAAGAAAATTTCAATTCCTGTCAAGTTAATTTCAACATTTATGTAATGTAATGTATATGTAACTAACTCACCATTTTCTTAACATTCGGCGAGTCTTGGGGTAGATCCAAATGATATTTTTTATTATAACTGATTTCGATACTGATACTTCCAGAATTTTCCATTGCATAAATATCTTTCACATTCTGAAGAAAACGACCAAATACATAGTACTTAAATCGTACTAAGTAATTGATCTACAAATAAAATTATATTTTTTTTACTTCAGGTTTACTATTAACAAAAGTGACTACCTTATAATCTCCACGTCTCACTAAAATCCGATGACTCTTTTCCATTTCATTTAATGACAGTTGTTCATTATCCTTTGGTAAACAACCCAAAACATGGAGTAAACAAGTCAATATGAATTTGTTTGTTCTATGAGCTCCTATTAGTACTGTTCGCTGAGGGTTTTCTCCATTGCAAATGACAAAGAGAGGTTCGTGATTTCTTATTTTCAATTTCATTTGCTGATTTATATAGGACCTGGCCGTCTTGATATCAATCGGATAATGCTTAGATTCTTCTTCAGACCAGTGGTTCACAACTGCCTTATTCAATTTTATAAGACTTTCATCGCCTTCAAGATCGACTTCAAGTGGACTCCCAGTGATCTCAAGAATGCTGCCATTACTTTGATCTGGCAGAAGGCTTTCTCGTTTTGGAGAAATAATATCACTGTTATCTGCCTGAAAAAAATTGGATCAACAGGGTGTGCAGATTGTGAATAGATTTTACCTCTACATAAACAAGTTCAATATTTTCAGTCCAAATATCTGAATAATGTACAGCCTCCAAGTACGATGGAGGCTTTCTCAGAATAGATTTCAATTCCATAATAAAATAGGGATGCTCAAATTTACTTCAATATTCTTTATTTACGTGAATGGGATTCCCACATATGAATATATTATTTTCAGCAACTTTATTCCTGTAATTTCTAGGTTAACGGTTAACCGTCAAATCAAACCCAAATTCAAACTTCAAAATTTTCAGTTCCCTTACAGTTTACAGTGTTTCAAAAATGTCCTTAAGATATGTTAGTGCTTGCGTCTAGCAACTTCCAGCGTTTAAAGCTGCTCCATCAACAAATATGGTATTCTGTAACTATGGATTGGATACAAGGAATAACTTATCATCTCTATCGTTTCTGGAAACTATGACAAGCTTCAATGAAAAGAAAGATAAGTGTGTTCATTAAATATTTTAAAATTACAGGGAGATTACCACACCTTATCACATACTATAATCACATACTATAGGGTAAAGTTGCTTATTTTGGACCACATTATTGAGTCAATAACTATGAGATAACTTCTATTTTTGAAGACATACAGGAACACTTTGCCATTGCAGCTTTAATTGTGTTGTAGAAACAAGCCTAATAAAATGTTTAAGAGAATTTTGTATTCGTTGGGACACCACAAACTTTTAATTTTTAAAAATCGATCCATATTCTTCATTAGTTTCAGATTATCTTTATTGATGACATTAAATGGCCATGCCACCGGAAAGATAAAAGACTAACGTAATTAACGGACCTAGCTTAAATCTACATTTCGTAATAGCATTCACTGTTATTCACACTTTATTGAACACGTTTCATGTGGCCCCGTAGTGCCAGAGGCATGCAGAGAAGCTGACGACTGAAATTCTTAAGTAGACATGCTGGATCATTTCTCCTGGAGTCATTGACTCACTAGAATCCTTTTCCACTAGGAAGTGTCAAGTGTCGTCAAAATGGCGTAATTTTATATTTTAGGACATATGTTGATCACGGTGGATAGTTGAATATTATATTAGTTTTTATGGGTAAATGTTTCTATAACTTGAGATTTGCCCCTGTTTTGTTAGCAGTCGCTTGAATCGTGAACAAAATACATAACTTCTGAGTTGACATTCATTGAAGTGTCTAATATTGAAAGAAAATGACAGCTGACAACAAACTGTCTGCATAAAAAATTGCCTTACAATTGTAACCGCTAAATGCGATGGTTATTTTGCGATTCGCAACAAATATGCAAATATTCGAAAGAGCATTAAATTTTTTTCTTGTTTGGAGACCATTTAACCTCCAAGTATTGCACCTGTCATATCATGTTGCATAGGTTTTGAATTCAATTGTTAATCATGTTCATAAACCGACTCTACTTGTTTACAGTTTAACTTCTGTTTTTAACTGACAGTTATAATGTTGTGTCGTTTCTTATTACAATTAAATACATCGACTATCAGTATAGAAAGTGATTATTACAATCAGCTCAATCTTACCATAGCACCTGGCAACACCGTCTGGAAAAGTAGGATATTACAGTTAGCGGCAATCTGAAGTTATAAAACTATCAAAAAATAAAATTCAAATAATTTTAAAAAATGTCTGATGGTATGCATAACTTATTGAACCCCATCAATGTGCGTAATTTATGTTTTTGCAGAAAAAATCATAAGAAGGAAACTTATGTTTGATGGCGACGGAACTGGGGATGAGCGAAGAATCAATTTTCTTCAAAAGATGATCCTGAAGTTTATATTGATTCCAAATGATTCACAAGATGAGATGCGAGTTATGTACCATAAGATTTGTTGCCAACTGGGTGCAGTGGAACACTCCAGAAAAAAATCTGAACTGGTAAAACAAACTTATGACAAACAAATTAAGTCCTATAAAGCCTATCAAGAAGCAATGGAAAATAATATAGGGAATGTAAAGAAGGCAATAGCAGTTAGCACAGCTCTTCTTGCTGATGTGAAGTACACAAAAGTCCATAAATTGAGTTGTGACATGATTGCAAGAGATATCGAAGGCATACCTACAAGGGAAGAAACTACTAAACAATCTGAAGAATTGTCAAAACAGATAACGAAGCTCAACGATATAAAAATGAAATTGAACAAGGAGTGGTTGAATTGTAGAAAGCAGTTTAAAGTCATAACAACAAGTGCCAATCAACTTCAAGAGTTATTGAATAAAAGTGAAGCTGATGACATTTTAGGCAAATAGCTAGCTTCCGCTAGTCATTTTCGTTTACTAATTGGATTGTTTTATGAAGATGTTTTAGGATGTCTTCTAGTTTTTATATGAATTCTAATTTTGTTATTCACTAATTTCACAAGACTGAAAAGTTACCATTAAGTTTTATTAACAATCATGAGATGAGAAATAATGTTTGATGGAGACTGAACTACTCATATTGTAGAAAGCAGTTTAAATTTGTCACACGTGCCAATCAACTTCAAGAATTATTAAAAAAGAGTGTAGTACAAGCTACATTTTAGGTAAATAGATAGCTTCAGTTAGTCACATTTCTCCAATAATGAGATTGTTTTATTCTTCTGTGAATGTCCTTTAGTTGTTAGTTATATGAATTTTAATTTTGTTATTTATTAAATTCACAAGACTGAAAAGTTACCGTTTAGTTTTGTATTTAAGAATTACTTCATTTTCATTAAGATATCAAGGTTTCTCTACGAAAAACTTTATAGAATGTTAACTTTAACAACATTCATTTCACTTGTATCCGTCCAGTCTGTTAAAATAACAAATTTTTTAGTTGAAAATTTGAATAAAAAAATTTAAATACACAGGGGTATTAATTCCTAGCATTTAAGAATTTAGATAAATAAAAAATCTTGCTCCCATAAAAAACACTAACATAATCAATGAGTCCAAAATTTTATTTACAATTATTTAAGACAACATAAACTATTGTAGAGCCAAACACATATAGCAGTTTATGTAAAACCATTTATAGTGAAAAAATCCCATAATAAATCGTAACAACTAGTGAATTCTAAAGTTGCTTCATTTGTATTGAAGTTGTGATAATATAAACAATATAGATATTTTAATTATAAAGAGTTAGAGGTACCTAATTCAAAAATTACTTCTGCTTATGCATCTTCTTCAATTCTTCTAAAAAAGTGTCTGCATCAACATTTTGCTTATAGAGTTTACTCCTTTCCATTTCAATGTTTCCCATCCATTTTTCTCTGAAATGATTTGCTGCATTAATATTCTTTACAATGAAGTTGAAAAATGTCCAATGGAACTAACAATTGATCAGGTTGGGCTTTGTAATTAAAAACTGAAAGGATAATTTGAGTGGTGAATATTAGGGGTCGATTAAAATCTACCTTGAATTAATTCCTAGTAGATATTTTTTGTCCCTATTTCTCACCATAACCTGTGAATACACCTTCAAAAACCATTACCTGTACAAGAAACCAACTCCTAATATGGATAGCATGGTTCCAAAAAGAAGAGGGAATCTCAGTAAATCAAATTTAGATACTTTTTTCATTTTATATAATTTAAAAATATATTTTCAGTACTTCATTTCTGTATTTTGATTAGGGTTGACATTATCAATGTTACCAATTGCCTCGATTAGATATTTTATTTTCGTACTAAAATTTGGATAATTCATAAGTCATGTAACTTTTGTTCATGCTCCATACATCAAGGTCAAATATTCAAAAGTGTCCATGAACTTGCAGAACAACTTATTTTTATGCCAGACGATCATTGTCCTAGACTTGAACAAATCAATTAGAGTTTAATACGAGCCGTCAAAATGAACATGAAAACTGTTACCACTAGCAAACTAATAAGGTTAATTGAATTATGAAAACATTATAGATTGTACTTCGGCGCAAAATTGAAACCAAAGTTGTATAAGTAGGATGGGTTTGATAGGCTTTATTTAGACTTAGTTGGACATGAGCGATCAAAATGTACTTGGAGACTTTGAACACCAGCAAAATGATTAGAATAATCGAATTATGAAAACGTAATATGCTTTAGTGTGATAACGTAATAAAAATGTATAGTAAAATAGAAGTAACAAGCATCAGAATAATAAAAAATATATTATTACCCTGAGTAGAAAGCCTGCTTTTGAATTTTTTGACATCTGTCATCTTCTTGATGGCGTTTGCCATTGTCAAACCAGTATCAACCTCATTTCACTGACACTGTTATTGTTCTGTTCAATTCTAGTTTGGTGCAAATTAGCAAAATATACAGAATAACTATAAATTCACCCATCAGGTTTGAAACCTGATGTATGAAGAAAAAAGTCTAGTACCCTATGATATATGTATTATAATTTTTGGTCAAACATGTACCATTAATAAAATCGCACTGACTCAAAATTGGTGCGTCACAGAGAAAACTTTTCGTTTTGGTAACTAGAACATTCCGATTGCTGTAAATTAGTTTGAGGAAATATTTTATTATTTATGTTCACGAATTACCAAACTTTCGATTGTCAATTGTCATAACTCAGCATCAAATAATTTTCACGAGATATTTTTTTAATATGCAATTCTCCATTCGAATCTTCAGTGATATGTGAATCCACACCTCGAAATATATTTTATATGCCTCTGAGCAAATGTGTTTGCTGAGAACTTCATCTGATAAATAGAATGTTATCTCTACCACAGGACACTTAAATTAAAATTTATGCAATCTGTTGTCTCTAGACGCTAGTCAAATAAAGTAAATAATCAAAGTTTGACATGGAACCGCAACTAGAGTTCTTAATTTAACGAAGTTATTTTTAATTATAAACTTGATTAGATCAGAATTGGTAAATATTTAATGGACTGAAATATTTGAAGTTTGTCAATACGTCAAGATGGTGAGGGCTTGGTTTATGGACAATGATCATAGTGATCAAAGAAAAGAACACCACCGCAATCCTCCTCAATTTATTGAGCTTGATGAACTTTTCAAACTCTCTGGTGTTGAATATTTCAAGGTAACTCTTTATTAAACATATGTTGGTTAGTGTAAATGTTAACTCTTGATGGACTGAAGTCACAAGAATTCATGTTTTTAATTTGCTACTCCTAAAGTCTTAGGACTAGTGCACATCCACATTAAGTCTGGGAAAACGATTCATGACTTCTCCATCAGTATAATACACCATTTTTGGCCAACAGTAATGATGCTCGAGTCTCCATATTCGCCAGACACGAACCCATGTGACTTTTCCTTTTTTTCAAAAAATAAAGACAACCTGATGACATTGAAAGCACATCACTGGAAGAGTTGAGAGCTATGCTATAGATCAAGTCTGAGAAATGCTTCAAGTATTGGAAGAAGCACTGACAATATCTTGTGGGGACTATTTTAAAAATAAAAGCATTAATGCAGACAAATTCGTATGTACGAAAAAGAAACTAGAATTCCCTTCATTTTTGAACATATCTCGTACTTTCAATATTGATACCAGCTGACTTTGAAATCTCTCACAAAATGAAGTCAGTAAGTTATATCCAATTATGACAGGTATCTAGAGAGGCGGAGCTCAGTTTGTTGTATTTTGACTTGGGTTTTATGACTCGGAAACATATCTTCAGCAAATGTACTGTACTGAAATTTCATCATAGGATTTGTATGACTATTTCTATAATTTAAATATTCATTTTATAGCTGAATATCGATACCTTAGAAACCGATGGGATTTTAGAGAAGCTAAAAAAAGAAAGAGGTTATACATACGAAGATGAAATAGTGATTTCTGAAGGGTGCCTCCAAAATTATGAGGAGAAGCTGAAAATTTTTTATACTGAACATTTACATACTGATGAAGAGATACGACTAGTGGTTAAAGGTTCAGGATATTTTGACGTGAGGGATAAGAATGACGAGTGGATCAGGATTGAAGTTGTACCAGGAGATTTGTTGATTTTACCAAGTGGTATTTATCACAGATTCACTTTGGATGAGAAGGTTAGTACACACATATTGAGTATTTCTTATGAAAGACTCCCTAAATACATAATTGTATTTTCCAACACCTATGCAAGTGTGTCTTTCAATTTTATGATATACTTTTTACTTCATGTTATGTAAATCTGTGAATAACAAAACTTTGTCTACATTATCAGTTTTCTAAAAACTATAAAGGTAGTGTCTCTATTAGTCTCAAATTTACATTTTCAATGTTGAACGAAAGGAAATAATTATTAGTCATTCAACTTATTTATGTTTTTGTTACCACTTATATCTGAGGCTTATCTTCAATTTCTCAACTTCTGACCTCTGATTCTGATATAGTTTTCACAAATATAATATTTATTATTCATTTGTGACATTTCATTATTTCATATTATAGTTGAGTTAATTTTTTTTCCACTTGAATTTCTCGCCTGAAGGCAATATTATGAAATCAATTCTAACTAATATTCTATTATAGGGCTGTCAAATTTCTGTATATATTCTTTCCAAACATTCCAGAATATTTTAGAAATTTATATAGGGTGAAACTTCCAGCCCTCATATGTTCAACAGCACTTCCTTCAGGTAAAAAAAAACGGTACCATTTGATAAATTGATGAATGTAGCCGTTACTACGTGGTAGGAGATCATAATGAAAAGAGAAATGAAAATTTCTATGTTTTTTACCACTTTTATAAAATAAAAGTGGTAAAAAAACGTAGAAATATCCATTTCTCTTTTCGCTACCATATAACATCCTTGAGCATACTGGGATCATTTCTAGGTTTTGAAGGCACTCATATTGTTCACTTACTTTTACAATATATACAGTCCGGTCATGAAAGTCCCTCAGTCTTACCTTTTGAATGAGACAAAATATCAATATCAGACAAACATTAATTAAAAAAGAATCATTTTTTATATATTTTCATAAAGGGGGCTTTGTCAGGGGGCACTCCCAACTTTTTTTTAACAAAAGTGGGTATTGTGATACCTTATTTGATGAGTATTTCAATTCTTCGTCCACAGTATTTATCACTTTCATATTCAGTTTAAGAATCTGCAAACAAATAATTATAATAATTTGATGCAAAAATATACGGAAAACTTTCCAGTTTACTCTGATAAACATTCAAAATGGTTTCTATTCACTTTCTGACAATAATGGAGTTTGTTTACAAAAGATATCGTCACCGTGTCTTCCTATCTTCAGCCGAACCACTGAAAAACTAATAAAATATCCAATTTCTTTTACAGAATACCATAATAGCCAGACGATTCTTCATAGGTGAACCAGTTTGGACGGCTCACAATCGACCTTGTGATAATATGGAGTGTCGAAAACACTACGTTGAGAGTTTCAGATCCGGAACCTTTGTGAAAGTATAGTTACAGTTATGTTTGGATTTTTTATATACTGTTATGAAATATATTCAAATATGTTTATTTTTGGGGTACATCTATTAAATAAATGCTCAATTTGTTCATCATTCCTCTATCTATGAATTTGAAATTTGTTAACTGTTGACTTTCTTCTGAAAGGGATTTTTTTGTTGGAGTTTGAGGTGAAGGAGTGAGGTTTCCAAAAAATTTTTTATATTGATGTTTTAGACAATTATTTTGGAGAATCGTCGAATCGCTATTAGAGAATTTGGGCATGAAGCGTGTGGTAGCGGAGGAATTGTTGGATGACGTCAACGGCGATCCAGATTTGTTTAAAAAGGTCATAACTGATGACAAATCATGGGTATATGGTTATGACATCGAAATCAAACTCCAATCGTCCTAATGGAAGAGCCAAGACCATAAAAAGCATGCCAAGCTCAATAAAAAGTCAAAGTTTTGCTCACTTTTTTCTTCGATTACCGTGGCATCAGGAGTTCTTGCTACATGGTCGTACAGTCGATAAGGAGTATTATCTCGAAACATGCGGCACTTGCGAGAAGCAATACGAACAAAACGTCAGGTATTGTGGAAAAACAAATCATGGCATTTACGAGTTGCTTGTTCATAATTTTCGTCGCAGCCACCGTATTCACCAGATTTGGCACTCAGCAACTTTTTCCTGTTTCCAAGATTGAAGAGACCCATGAAAGGACGGTGTTTTGCGAAGATTGAGGAGATAAAAATCAAATGACAGAGAGCTTCACGGACATACCATAAAATGCATATCAGACCTACTCCAAGTATCAGAAAATTAAAATTAACATTTTTTTTAACAGACTGCGTATATTGACAAAAAGTGTTACTAATTGGATAGATCCCAATCTGAATTTTATTCACAAACACAGTAGTGCAAATTCAATAATCTGTTCTTCACATCCGATTTTTTATTAAATGAAAAGCTATAAATACTGAGAATAATGATATATATGTTATTAATATATTCAGATACGATCAACTTATAATTAACATATTTTTACTTAAATCTTCATGAAATATGCATAGGTAGAAATAATAATTATAAAATTAAAATATTACTGATTCCATATCAAAAGTACAAAAAGTTCGCTACATTTTTTTCATTAATTTTTGCCTCTTGTTCCGATGTGCGGTGGCCATACCCTTCACCAATGGCTGAATTGTTCACGAAGTGCATTCGATGCATACTTCCAGGTTTAAATTGATTTTCAGGTATATTTGCAAATCTTCTCATTTGGCCGGATGATCTTCGATCTGCTTTCAAATTCTCATGAAAAGAAAATGGTTAAGGTAACTAACGAATATGAGTTGAGGGATTACAGTAAAATCTTCACTTATAGTTCCTAAACAAACTGAATTAGGCAATAATTTTTCAGCAAATTCAAATCAGATAACGAACAGTGAATTTAGTGTTTCTCAATATTATTGATTAGATGAAACAAATACGGATTATTCAAGTGATTTAGAATTTGAATAGACATAGAATTTTCTGACAAGCTCAAACCTAGCACAGCGCCTCAGGGCTCAGTGCTAGGTCCCTTATTGTTCATCATTTACATAAACGACTTAAACATTTATTGATTCTGCCAATGTTTTTATGTATGCAGATGACTACTCTTTTATTACAGGATAAAAACTTAAGCATGATAGAACGTAAGTCAGAGGAAACATTATTAAAAATGGAAATCTTTTCAAATTCAAATGTTATGTCCCTAAACAAAAATAAAACAAAAAAACCCACTTCCACAAAAAATCGGCAAGCGCTCGACGATGAAACAACAGTTAAGCTACTGGGTTTTCATGTTGATGCTCAACTGAATTGGAAAGTACATATAAATGAAACTCAAAAAAGCTTCCAATGCTTTATTTGTTTGGAGAAATCTCAGGGAAGTACTATCTAGCAAAGTATTGAAGACTGTTTACTATGACATAGTATACTGCCATCTTGTGAATGGGGTTTTATTGTGGGGAACACGCCCAAGCCAATTTTTATTGAAATGAAAATCTTGACATCACCCTGTATATATATATAATTGAGGCAATTCTGTGATTACATCAAAATAAAGATAAATATATTTCGGGAACAGATTTTCATGGACATTATACACGAAATAAAAATCAATAAAGGATGCCAAAAGTGAATAACGAGAAAAACAAAAATATAAACTGAATATTTGCCAATGAAACTGTCCAACCAAATACCAGTGTAATGGAAGTAATACATAACTATAAAATTAAAATACCAACTAAAAATATCATTTTTACTGAACCCACTATGATATAAATTAAAATTTTCTTCATTCATGGGTATAAATACTTATATTTTTGCTTGTTAAGAGTGTGGACTACAGATTTCGTGATTGTTTCTGGGAACTACGGAAGCGCAGAAGGGCCACATATTTTTATTATTTGTTTCTTGGAAATTACGACTTTGAATTTCAAAATTTCGACTTCAATTTCAAAATTACGACTTTTATCTCGAAATTTTCTCTAATTTTGAAATTACGATTTCAAACTCGAAATTTCGACTTTAATCTCGAAATTTCGACTTTAATCTCGAAATTTCGAGATTAAAGTCGAAATTTCGAGATAAAAGTCGAAATATCAAGATTAAAGTCGAAATTTCGAAGTTAAAGTTGAAATTTTGAGTTTGAAGTCGTAATTTCGAAATTACGAAATTAAAGTCGAAATTTCGAGATAAAAGTCGAAATTTCGAAATAAAAGTCGAAATTTCGAGATAAAAGTCGAAACTTTGAGATTAAAGTCGAAATTTCGAGATACAAGTCGAAATTCCGAGATTTAAACTCGTAATTTCCAAGAAAAAAATAATAAAAATATGTGGCCCTGTGATGTACCTAAACAAAAAAAAACTGTTGTGTGACTATTGTAACATACTCTTTTCTGCGAACATTTTTGTAGGTGGATAACTATCTTATAAAAACTTTTGTCGAGGATTTCTGCAGTAGTAATTCAAAATTCTCTATGTTCAAGTAGTGAGCAATCGCTCAAATTGTAATAATTCTCATAATTACCTGGTATATTAAAATTATCAAGAATTGTAGAAATACCTACTTTTGTAGAAGTTTCAGAAAACTTGGCATCAAGTTCCCTCCAGGACTCGCCAAGGCCTCTTTCCAGAAGAAATCTTGGTAAGTTTCCTCTGGGACTCAGCAAGTATTTCTTGTAAGTGCCATTCGGAGTGACCTCAGCCACATCTAGTTGACGCTCTTTGTAATAGGCACCATTCAAGATTTCTGCTGATTGTTTGGCATCCCAGTGGAGTTCAAATATAATGTAAGCGAAAACCAAATTAAGCATTGAATTAGTTCGAATATGGGTTCTCTCAATATTACCTCGTAGATTCACTCGTTCCCTCAACAGTTCTTTCAGTTCATCATTTGTGGTGTCTTTATCTAAGTTGACAATACGGATTACTTTCGATTCAGAGTTATCCATTGTTTCTCCACTTTACTGACTGTTCAAACACCACTACATATACTTTATTAGTTATAATTTTTTTAAGGGGAATATGTCTTCAAAATTATGCAAATGAATTGGTTTAAATATATCGATTACCTTGTAATGGAAATTATTGGTATCTTTTACTGCGTAAATATATAGACAACTTTATACTGGGATTCCCGTGACTCATTCGAAAGATGTGGCTTTGCACAGTTGCAGTGTTGCACACAGATAGATAACGTGATCAATGGTGCCGATTCTTGAAGCGTTCCACTACAGAAAACTAAAATATTTATCATCAGAATTGGCGAGGAAGAACAAAATCACTGCTACCAGTTTGCTTGCCGTTCCAAAACTACTCTTCTTGTTTTTAGTAGTGAGATGAATTCAAGGGAAGCCGCGTCAACTCGATATGCATCTTAAAACGTCCTTTCCACGGTTGTACTTCCCCTGACAACAGGGGAGAGATTTATTGATTTGTATCGGAAGTGAAAATCTTAGATTGACTTATCTGCAAACAAGGATGAACTCATTAAGAATTTCTTCAAGGTCATTACGAAGTCAGATTGATCCACTCAACATGAGAGGATCAGGGATAACCTCGGTGACCTATTTAGAAAGGTGCCGATTTTCAACATAATTAATAGCAGGATCATTACAATTAATCCGTTGGAATAGTTTAAATTTTGAACGCTGGGAACATTGTTATAACATGGAGAACATTTCGAATGTAGCGACAAAAAAAACTTTTAAATGCTGTTTTGACCCTTTTGTAGGGGTCGAGTTTATAAAACTTTTCAAAAGTCATTTTATGGTATTTAAAATTAGTAGAAGATAAAACTTTTCCAGATATTAACAATTAAAAATGGCGGGAATTTCAAATATAATTTATACCCCCAAATTCACACTTGAAGTGCGACATATGCGAGAGAGCAAAATTTACCGTTCAAATTGATCTCCCGGATGCATCCTAAAAAAATTATTCGGCTTTCAAAACGGAAATCGATCTGCTCTCCCCAAATATGGCACACAAAAAGGTATATTATTCATTGTGATTCGTTGTGTTTCGCGAAGTGGACAGTACCGGACTACGGAAACATAAACTGGATAGACCTTTTTTGCGAAAAATAGACTTGTGAAAATAAATAAGTGTTTCGGACTCGATTAAAATAAGTGGACATTTTCAGTTTTG
>WOGP01000890.1:0-21401 GCA_015342065.1 Leptinotarsa undecemlineata | reverse complement strand
ATGATATTTGTCTTAGGTCAGTAGTGTTAGAATACTTGAGAATGGTGTAAAAACCGAAACCTTGATCGTATTAATATCAATACATTAAGTGGAAATTAGACAAAGTATTTTATCTATATCAATTAATATTGAATTATTGATACGATATCGTTTTTTTCGAAAGTCAAATTCATCGTTAAAGGAGTGCTTACATAAGAACTGAGGAACACTGTATACAAACTCTAAAAATGAATGAAGTAATATGGTAGTCATTGGTTCGAAATTAGAGAGGTTTCAGAGCAGTAAAGTATGAGTTCATCCATACGGCATTGGTTATCAACAGCCCGACTGGAGTCAATGATTCAAGTCCCCTCCATGCCTTAATTACCTCCACCACCTTTCAGGAAAAAAAGGAAAAACTGCATGCTACTCAGACATGTGTTTAGGAATGTCGTCCAGCCTAGACTTATGCTTTATGCCTTATAATACCTTATTCAGAACGGAAGTTTCGGCAGTCATATATTTATGAGGTCTATCTGACTTAGGACTGCCAAAAGTTAGTAAAAAAACTGGAAGTGAAATCTAGTATAAATGGAAAAAAGAAAATTTTCTAGTACAGATTTTTTTTTGTTTTCTCTAACTTCAAACAAAAATATAGTAAATTTCAAAGCAATGCTTTTCTGTACTTTCTTTTAATCAAGTGCCAGGACCAAAGAGTCTTTGCTGTCAAAACTATAGAACATTGGCTTCGTGAATGCCAAGCACTGCTCAAAAAATGGTTTTAAAGAGTTTGAGTGTCATTGAGTCCGTCTGATATCAAAGAATTGTCTACTACTGATCACCTTTTTTCAGAAGTCTCAACATCTCGAAAATATTATGAATGATTAAAATACTTGTTAGACACCAAGTTGGTACGCTTTCATTAGCACATCGATTTCATTGTCTATTGGATGTTTTTAAAAATGTGGAAAAGTAGAAGGCTTTTTTTCCATATGTAATCTCCTCTATTATTTCTCGTATGACAAAACTGTATAAGGATATCAAGTGTATGTGATTGTACCATCAGGAAAGGTACCATGTATCCATTGTAGTGTTCTAGACATACTACTACTACTACTAGACATACTACCTTTTTGAGATCATTCATGTTGGGAGATTTTTGATGTAATGTAATGTAGTGTATTGAAATTCGCGTTAAGGTCTATTCGTAAACTTCACCTAAGGTATGTTTTCTCACATAGAGATTCGATGACTTCGAACTAGACATCTTCTGTCAATAATGGTTTTTATCAACTCAAATTTGAAGACTATATCGAACATTAAAAAAAAAGAATTATACTATCAGAAGGAACATGCATGAATCAGGAAAAAACATTTCTGCAAGAAAAAAGGAAATATAATTCAAATTTAGAGTTAACGAAGATTAATATGAGCAGGCACATAAATAGATTCTTTCGAAGAAGAGACAGGAAGACACTAGCATTGAGATACTGGATTAACTGAAGATGAAAGAGGAACATTAGCAAAACACTGACAAAAGATTGACCGAAGAGAAAATTTCAAACAAATGCGTTAAAATCTTACCCAATCTCACGATACTCTTCTGTCTACAATAATGCTTTTCATAATACTACTGCTACCCCTAATTAAACTAGAGCTGCTGAAAGACCGCTTCAGGTAGTTGTCATTCAAGTCTTCTGTCTTGTATGGATTTTGAGACGTTTTCCCAAAATCTCCGAAGTCATAAGGACTTTTCGTTGTCTGTCTTCTTATAGAAAATAAATTGTCTTGGTATGGAAAGCTGGATATTGCATTCGGAAATGAACTTGTGATTTGTTTTTTGGAATTATTGAAACTGAATGGGGATTTGGTAGTTGAAATGGATAAAAAAACGGACTTTTTGGTTGTTACGGCGTCATGGGGTGAGTTTCGGTTATTTTGATATAGAGGATTTTTATAAGGTGTGTTGGCCAAGTTATATCGTATGTTATAGTATCTGTGGGCATTATTGTCATTGTAATTGGAAACCGGAGCTTCTTTAATGACTTCTTCTGCTCCCTGTAAACTATGTACGACAAAACAAATTATTATTGACAGTTTGTATGTTGAAAAAGTTAAATGTAAAAATTGGTACAAGGTTTGGACAATACTTTTTCTGACCATGATGAAGATATCATTGTGATGAGTGCCATGTGATAATCAGTTTCAAATAATTAACAAAGCAAAGTTAGGCGAAAAAGCCTTAAATTGATTTTATATATAAGAGAAATGTCATTACTCACAATCGCCTTGGGTTTCCACTTCCTCTGATGTAAGATGGAGCGTTTTGAGAGTAGTCTGGAATTATGTTTTCGTGCTCTGCTACGCACCTCCCATCAAGGCAGTACTGCAATAATGATATTCAAATGTTATTCGGATTCATATATTTCATAGAAAAATGGTTTATTTGCAATTGAAGAATCGTTAGCTTTTATTCTTATTCTTTCGCTGGAATCGAACAATTGTTAGTTGAATACGAAGGTTATGACATTTGTGATAGTGCGCCCATTAATACTTGTTATGTTATAATAGAGGCAAGGCAGCATTATCCATCACAGTGAATCTTATAATGAAGCGAGCGAGAACATCGCATCTTTACAACTAATCAATTGGACTGCGGATTATTGCCAACCAATCCAATGAAAGTGAAGAAGAAATCGTACGAGCACCGTGTTCAGTGTTGCCAGGTCTACTGTTTCTGAAGTAGATCCTGTTTTGGCTCTCGAGCTAATATTTTATTGTTTGAGAGTTAAAATCTAGTTATGGCTCACTTTACTTTCTGTAATGATTATTAAATAAATGTAAATAGTGGAAATTACCATGTGTGTAGTATGAATCTATAAAATATGTTTTTTACTGGTTTTTGTATTTTGTACCTTTTAACGTGTGATTCCGTGTTAGGAATCACACGTTAAAAGGTAAGACCTCGTTAGTCCTAAGCTCGCACAAGTTTCTCAACTTCTGAGAGTTGTCGTTCGTATGGGAGCGGCAGCTGATTAACGGAAAAACAGATTTTAAAACAGATTTTTTGAACAGATTTTAAAACAGATTTTTAAAACAGTCTACTGTTTCTCTGATACAATATCCACTGTTGAGCATAAAAATGCCTGTGTAAGAAAGGCGTTGTTAGGGGCAGTACAATCGTAGAACTTCAATATTTTTTTAGGACGTCTAACTAACAAATTGTTCGAAATGTGAACCATTTACTTCCAGGCACACATATGGAGATCTCGCAGAGCTTTTATATTTCTGATAGTTTCGAAAAGATTCACGGTGATTTTTTTAGGAATCCCAGTGCGTAATAAATATAAAATATTTACTATCGAAACTGAAATCAGGATTACATTTTCCATTTTATATAATGAATGTGATTGCTTCAATCCTGATCTAAACACTTACGAGGTCTGCTCAAAAAATAAGGTCAATTTAAATTTTTCAAAATGTATTTATTTATTCATCAATTTCTATACTGTTCCCTTCAAAGTTGTCCTCTTCAGATATAAAACACTTGTGCCAGTGTTTATTTCAATTCCCGAAGAAGTTCTGATATGTACTTTTTGTTATGTCGTTGAGCTCTCTCAGCGAATCGGTTTTTATCTTCTCGATCGTCGCAAAACGCCGTCCTTTCATAGGTCTCCTCAATCTTGTAGACTGTTAAAAGTCGCAGGGGGTCACATCTGGTGAATACTGTGGCTGAGCCATGATTACGGTGTTTTTTTACTTTTACTCAAAATTCGATGCAAGTTTTTTGAATCATTGTTTTCGATAGCAGAAAATCGCCGAATACGCAAAATAATAATAATAATGACTTTATTGTGCATAACTTACACACAAAAGGGTAGGGGTTAGGTTAGGTTAGGTTAGGTGAATAATGATAATGACTTAATGATAAAATCGGCATATTCGAGTGATACAATTTTGGCATAATATAATTCAATGTTCTTCAATCACGCCTAATTTGAAAGAAATAATGTGATAAATACATCTCAAATTGTAAAGTCTTACCTGACCATCTCCACACGGTGATCCCTCAGCAGCTGGCCTATAAGCTACACAGTAGCCACTTCCGGCGTCGAAACAAAACAGCTGCGCACACACCCTGTCATCTTTCTGAAAATATATCGTCAATATAAATACTAAATTCATAATTCAATAGTTGCCTCTAGAATGGGCGCCCATGGACATGCGATCTGCCGTACTTTAATTTCGAAGGCTTGTTGGAAAAACTTCCCTGAAACTGCCTCGGATTATCCTGCACACTCTTACAGACAGTGAAAATATTTTCAGCAGATCTTGCGATTCGTTGACGTACGGGTTTTAGTAGATCGTTTACTGAACCAGTGGATTCGAATTTATCCACCACATTGTGAATAGTCCTCTCGATAGGACGATTATGACGACTGTAAAATGGGCAAAGCACGCAGTATGTGCCCGAACAGAACACCCGTTTGCACGTGTTGTTGAATGCTATGTCCGTGGTGATTTGGTAAAACAGACTGAATAAATGACATCTAATTTGACAGATGTAATTTTAACTATGGGATTGGAACCTTTGGTGTGAAAGTTGAATAACTTCTTTAATCAATTACCCAAACACCAAACTAATATCCATCCTGAGCATCCTGAGGATGCTAACTTTGTTGGCGAAACGCGCGTCGAGTGCAAAAATATTAGTTTGGTGTTTGGGTAATTGATCAAAGAAGTTATTCAGATGTAATTTTAGCAAGATGGTCGTTATCGATTTTATCGATTTATTTATCAAAGTTGGCAAGTCCCTGTTGGAAGACCCTATACTGCTCGGTTCAGACTTTACTTGGTTATCGAAACAGCCGTGGTGTGGTGATCTATATATGAAGAGGTTTGGAAAATAATACATTACGAAGTACCACGTCCTTGTGGTACATTCTTGAATGTGATACTTTGCACTTCAATTTGTTTAATCTGCCAAATTGTAGCAGCGTTTTTGGCACTTTCTTCAAAGACAATTACCACTTCAGTTTAGGCTGAACGTCTGACATTTCGTCTGCCAAAAAATAATCACATTTCCTATGTTTTAAAGTGCAAAATACATCTCGAATATAAAGTTATCCTTATGATAAAAGCTTGTTTGTCTCTCCACTTGTCCTTAATGTCTTATTACATATAATATTTTTGTCACCCGTATTATATCAATTCTTTTTTCCGATTTATTCTCTAAATTATACCTTTCAACCAAATAAAAAATATATTGATATCTGATACCCACATTGAAAATCTACTGGTATGTTGGAAAAGGTATATTTGAGAAGTTTTATCCGAGGAAATACATTTTCATATGACTTCATAAAGTTTCACTAGCTTTGTCAATAAACATTTCTTGGACAATAAAGCATGATTGATTGATTGACTTGTATCTGACTCTCAATACAGTTCATGTAATCAATATTGGAAATTTTCAAAATACATTATTACAGGATATTTTCTTAAAATGTTGTATTGTGACAAGTAAATAGAAACTGTTGCTGTTATCTTTTTATGTCCTATTTTGTTACATATACATATATTCAGTATCTACTTGAAATTGTATATTATTGTATAGTTTATGGTTTTATATGACTAAGTAGCGATAGCTAATATATGTAATTTTGTTTGGTTGTTTTTTTTCAATTTAATTATCTCAACCAAGCTTTGTCAATAAGATTTGAGTCTTCAGACAATAAAGCATATTTTGATTTGATTTGATTTGATACGTGTATAATTGATATGTATATCGATATCGTTTCAAATTTCGATCAAATCATTATTCGAACAACAGGTCACTCGATCGTATTTTGATCGTTCGACTAAATATCTGTACGTTTATTTGCCCGTATGCTTATTTTACTATCTACTTTTTGTCTTTCGATAGTTTGACCGGTTCGAACGTTTTTTAAAACAATTATCAGTTACTATTATTTCTACATGAATACTTACAAAACAAGCGCTGGTTCCTCTATCTCTTCGACACTGAGCGTCCAGTGTTAGTAGTTTTCCTGGCAACACTCTTGGCAAGTTATCGTCCTCATGTGGGGCATTGAATAGACACGTTGCTGTGTCACCACTGAAAAGTAATTTTCAAATCAGAAATTAATTTTTCTCGAAAATGTTATTTAAAATATAACAAACTTCTGGTTTTTCTGAAGAAACTTCTCTCTACTTGGGTATAATAGTTTCTGCACAAAACATAATGGAAAAACTTCAAAGTTATTTCGTAGATGAAACAAAACACATCAATAAATATGTTGGAGATGAAAGTATAGTGCATATACCTGAGTTGAATATGAAGTAGGAAATACTGAAATTGAAAAAAATCCAATGGAAGCAGATATGATAAAATATGATCATTTTAATATATCAAAAAAATCATCGGACCAAGAAATACATCAGACAATATTAATAAAATGGCAGAACGGTATAGTTTTCGAAACGAATTTTTTAAATAGAAAGTTGGAAGTGAAAATGTTTCGAGAGTTTTTGATTAAATGAAATCTGAACAGTTAAACAGTAACAAAACTTGTGGTTTTGATCAACTTACTCTTGAATTTAATGACTTCTAATATGATCTTTTACATGCTGTCAACCTTTATATTAAAACAATGAAAAACACGAAGACTGTTCAATTTAGATTATGTGAAGTAAGGTTATTCATGGGATAATATTAATACTATCTTTAATCATGTACAGTGTGTTTTTAAACTTCCATTAGATAATATATTACATTTTCAACAAAAGGTAAGTAAACCGAGACAAGTTATTTCAATTCACGAACTTTTTAGATAGCAATAAATAAAAAAGGTTTTCCCAAGTATGACGCTGGTAATGCAAATTTTCCAAAAAAGTTCTTGCAACCTCTTATTATAGAAAACTAAATCAGTTACGCTGCGTTGTATATATTTTTTGTTATTTCCTGTTAAATTCCATGAGAGTTGTTTTCAAATTAATTATAAAGATGAAATATATTAGAGACCATCTCCTAATATATGTCAACTATTTCTCTGACAACCCTAAATATAGGGTTTGATAATGCACATTTTGTTGTTGTCTATTGTCCCTCATAAGTACATAGTGCTTACCCTACACCCTAATATAACAATATAAGTTCGATTATATAGTGGAAAATTCATCGAGAAGTAACACATAAAAATTGTTTTGTTTGAAAGTTTGGGATATAGTTGATTTAAAAAAAATATGGGGTTGTTTGGGTATATATGAATGGTTCAGAAGTTATGCCAAAAATAATTTTAAAAAGGTAATTTTCTAAACCTTCCCATTCTCAATGAAAACCCATCTGAGGGGTCTATTTTGTAATGAGGATGTTGTAAAAAAGTACTTTTTCAATTATCAGATAATGAATCGGCCATTTCATTTAATACTGGGTAAATCTTTTCTTTCAAATGAATCACACTAGCTTATATTTTACATGTTATTCTTAAATTTTCTACTTTTTTTGAAACATAGGATTGTGTGAGGTAATATCTAGCTTTTCGGCTGTGGCAAATAATTCATAAATAATGCATGAACAAAGTTCATTTCTAATATACATACTAAAAAAGTTTTTATTTTAGAAGATTTTAAGTGAGAAGTTTTTGATTATTGAACCGTAATTCAACAGAGATAATAAGGAATTCAAATCTTGATAATAATTTTTCTCAATTTTTTTATGGAAATGTATTTGTTATTTTATAGATTCTGAGTTGTATTTTTTTGGGAAAATAGTGTGCCCAAAATCGGTACGATCAATGCCGAATAGATCTTTAGTTTGCTGAAAACTGACATTATTTTCCTATAGGTATTTCTATAATTTCAATGATTTTTGTGTGTTCAGTAACAGTCTTAACGTTATCAAGATGAAGTCTCCAGAACAAATTGTTGTGAAAATCCTTAATTTTCATATTCTTTCTAAATTTGGTTATCTGAAAATCAATTAACTCGACTCTTATTTATAACAATTTTAATGATCCTAAGAAACAAATTTGCAACGATAACAAGTAAACAAAAAATTGAATAGTGAAACCAGAAGAAATCCTAAAGTGTTTCTTACCATGGACGTAAGCAAACCAAGAAGAAACCAATTTAATTAATTGGACGATAATAGAAACAAAAATATGTTGAACTTGGCTTCATAAAGGAAGCATAATGACTTTACTGACTACATCTTGAGAAAATTCATTATTAATGAAAAATAATTGGACATGAATAATTCCATAAACATGAACATATGAACCACAAGGTTATGTTTTGAGTGAGAAAATTTAATTTTTATATATGGCCTATTTGACAGTATGAATGGCGACTCGTTCCTTCTTTTAGCGATTTTAGTATATATCACCATATGAACTGCTTCAATTTGTACTGAATTACTGAATTTAAATAAATAATGTTTTTTGGTGAATTTATACATCGTATTATTCTATGTTTTTAAATTCAAACTGCATATACAACTTCCAGTAGTATTCGGCTGCTATTAATTTATTAATTATAAAGAAGCAGTTTTTAACTAAATGCTCTTGACTCATTTTGTTGATGTATCTAATATACTGGTTGTCTCTTGATGGTTCTAATTTGATTCTATATTTTACAGAAACCGTTTTTTTTTAAACTTCAATACACTGTATATCTGAAATGAAGCAACTTCAGACATATGATCGCAGGAACTTTTTCACTTATTTCTTCGTTCAATTTGTGAATCTAATTTCATTTTGAAAGAATGGAATCTATATGCCTATCAAATGTTACATTATTCAACCCTTCATGCCACTTAGGATTAGTTGCTGTCCTCAATGGACTGAAATTTCAGGAAAGAACTTTATCAAAATTGACGTCCCTTTCACTTCTAACTTCTAAGGCAAGCTCGCGTCACAGTTATAATATCAACATTTTTGTTGCCATGCCCCTTAGCAGACTTCTAATATTCGAAAGACTTACTTGAGAAAATGATGGAAACTGGACACGGTGCAAGGCGACCACCTGAATCCTCTTTCTGTATGCCTCAAGTCGGACATAATGAATCCGTCAGTCCACTGACACTTTTCTGCTCCCGGTCCACCAAGATAGGAGGGTGGTGGACTACCATCGTGTACTGCACCTAATCTACAAAAGATATCCAGAGCATATTGAAAGTTGAAGTTGGAAACTCAACTCTAGAGAATGTACACATCAATTTATGAATGTATGATTTTGAAATCTGCTCGTGTAGAAATCATATGCCTTGATTTTTTTCTCAACAAAAATTTGGTGCTTGTTACCTGTCTGAGAATAATCAACATGTTGTAAAATAGAATATTGAATTGAAAAAATATTTTCTACAAGTACAATTGCAAGTTAACTGAAGGTTATAAAACCAAAATCTTCACAGCCCTGTAAACATACCACCTTCATGACTTGGTTTGCAGAGCCCCATAAACCCTCTTTGTTTTCTTTACTGGACAAGATGAAAATATTTTGCCTCTGTGTAGGGCAGTTATCGACTTGTCTCACATTTATTTGGTTCTTTTTCTTGGTTTATATCATTTGAACTAGATTGAAACTGCCAGTTATGTATTAACTATAGGCTGGCTATCTGGGTGTGCTCGAATTGGTTATTAAAATTAGTTTGTTTACCTGTTCATTCCAATACTTGTTCTCCACTTCATTAATCAACGGATCCAAATTTTTGAAATAATTAGGTTCTATTATCCTTAATATTTCATTCACTTTTCATGTTATTTTAACTCCATCTGTTTTGAATTTATTAACATAATTTCTATTCAATGGAAGTTCGAACTTGTAACATTCAACAAGAAACATTGTCGACCATTCCAACAAACCCTGAGATCACCTTTGCACAAAACAGGTTTATGCTGAGCTCAGCAGACTACTGCTTGATAATGAAAGTCACAGAGCAATAACTCAGAGCAACGTCTGAGATGGTGGTGAACTGCCAAAAAAACCTCAACAAAATTTCTCTGGTCTAGATTTTTGACTTCAATGGCCTGGGGCCTGGATGGTAATGAAGTTGCTAACTCCGTTGGAAGGAAGGGCACTGCAAACAATTTTGTTGAAGAAGAATCTGTCATTGGCATTGCTTTAGGTCTTGTCAAACACGGAATACCTTGACTGCGTTTCAGACTTGTAGCAAAAGGCCTAACAGCATTGGTATTCCCAGGCTTTTTTACATATTTCGAAGAGTGTCACAAACATTGTTATGAATACAGCAGGGATGACCTATGTTGTCTAACAGTCCTACTGTTTTTGGAAAACAAAGTTTTTGGCTTTCTACTACTCCATCTTGATTAAAAAAAGGATAAGGGAATCCAAAGAAATGAAGGAAGTAATCAATTTGAGAATAAATAACTATACATGGATGTGTAGATCATGCAAAGAAGTAACTTTCAGACACAAACTGAAAGAAAGTCCTCCTGAAACAGCTACTCTTGTATAAACATTGAATTACACGAAAGAAAAAAATTTTTCGTAACAAATACTTCTATATGAACACTGAATTATACAGAAGATAATTTTCTCTACTCAGTTTGTATTTCAAACATTCGTTGTTGGAAGATTCCCTTATCCTTTTTTTGTATCAAGAGGGAGTAGTAGAAAGCCAAAAACTTTCACAAAAATTAGTCACTCCTAAAAATATAACCCCTTCAATGCAAGTCCTACTGTATTCTGAATCATCATATTATGATACTTGGACCACCGGAGGATCTCTTGTGGCATCTTTGTTTGGTGATGATAAAACAGCATATACTTTGTACTAGACCCGATGCAGCCCTAATCAGGTTTTCATTCTCATACACGGTATCTGAGTTCATCTGCATGATTTGCTATCAGTCGTACGTTAAAAGGTAGTACCTTTTTTATTTCTTTACACCAGTTTTATTTTCTGAGGGCAGTCGGTCATATGGGGGCGACAGGTGGCTAACGGAAAAATCGGAGAGAGGTTTGATGGAGCTCTGTTTGATCCTATTTAGTATGCAGCGTGAACATTGAACAGTTTCAGTTTGTGATAACAAAATTATTATAATTTCATCATGAAGATGCTTCATGTACCTTGTATTATAGTAAGTTGGAATAAATGATCAAATTTACGAATTATTTCGGATTTTATAGGATGAGGTGGATACCATAAAAAGTAAATTCCTTACAAGTGTCCAACTTCGTGGGCGGCTACGATTATACCACTGAATCCTCCTGTGTCTTCGATGATTGCCACCGAGTTGACCTTTTCTAGCCTCTTGTTGACGACGCACGCTCCTCCAACGTAGGCAAATCCTGATAAAGGATGTCGTGGGATGAATTTCTATAGTTTTATAGCTACATTTGACCCTCCACCATCTGAAAACCTCCACCAATTCTTATGCGGGAAAGTAATAGCGATCGAAATTATACTTTTGCGGTTATTTACAAGCGTTTAAATTGGTAAACTTGTGTGGAAGTAGTTTTGGGGTGAGGCGTGAACAGTATGAATTCCTTTTGTCGTTGGTTTTGGTGAAAATGGATTTTCAATTCCTAGATATTGTTTTTGAACCTCGTGAAAATGAATTATCATTTGGAAGAAAACTCTCTCGAACTAAAATATGTGAAGACTCATTTTTACTTGAACTGCTTTCACAAGCGGTTCAAGTAAAGTGAGTTTTCTTCTACATGACAATATCTTGCCCTAATAACCATTTTCGTTGAAAAAATAGGCAGCTGTCGCTTTGATCCTAGTTTGTGATTCCCTGTCACTTAATATTCTTCAAAAATGTTACACGCGGTCATTAAGTGGACAGCAAATCATATTTTTTCTACGTTATACCAACTCTCAAATCATTTAAATTTCAATCAGAAACAATTCCGCATTGCTTTTCTGATTTATATTTTTACCAATCATCGTGTTTAAAATAATAATAAGAATTAAAACTTGAATTTCATTCGAATTGGATATATTCACAGTCATGCCACAAGACATACCAAACTACTGTCAAAAATTAAAATCCAAACAAATTCTGGAAAGAAATTGATATACCACGATGGGATCATTATATATAATTCAATTCCAGAGTGAATAAAAAAGCACTATTCCATTACAAAATTTAAATATCAATTGAAAACAATCCAATCAGTGGAATTTTATAGTTTGCATTTCTTTTCTGTTATACATGACTTTGTTTTTAACTTAATCCAATTTCATATTTGACCGCATTTTCGTTATTTTTTTTTTAAGATATGTGTTTATTGTAAAATATCTTATTTATGTTATTTTGTTATACTTCGTACTTAGTTGTAGAAACATTCATTGTTTCTTGGAACTGTAAAGTGAATTGCTTTGAATTGAACAGGATGAAATGGTATTTTTTTCGTTTCGTTCTCTTAACTTCATAGAAATTATACTTGATTTTATAGCTACTAGAATCGTTTTTGAAAGTCTATCAACGTGTTAAGAATCACACGTTAAAAGGTAAGACCTCGTTAATCCTTATCTCGCACAAGTTTCAACTTTTGAGGATTGCCTTTCCTAGGGGTGCGACATCTGGTTAACGGAAAGACAGAGTTTAAACAGAGATAAAATTATACTAAACCAACTTACTTGGAATTCAACTGTTACATTAGTTTAGAACGGTTAAATAGATAATTGGTCAGTACTGAAAATAAATTCATAATGACAATTAATAATCATTTATTGTGTTTCACATTCGAAAATATACTTATCTCAGGAAAATCAGAAAATGAAGACTTGAGTTTTATGTTTGGTAGTCTAATGTTCACTTGCTCATTAATTTTGTGAACAAAGTCCCAGTGCATAATGCAAATAAGTATTTTGTTTTGAAACATTATTTTCAAAATGAGCCCGTGAGTCATTAGCTGAATGAGGTTTAGTGGGAAGTTGCCAAGAGAATATTGGAGTGACCGTGCAGGGTGGTGATGTCAGGTTTATACAGTTCTATTTTTCAGTTTGATAATCTTGTAGAATTAACATGATGGTAGCTATCCGTCTTTCCTCAAAGAAAAAATATTTGATCTGAAATAGAACTGGAATAACTGGAATAAAGAATGATAAGGTTATTATTATATATTGGATTGGTTTAGGTGCCGCAATTCCTTTCATTATCAACATACTCGAAAACATATCAAGATTTATTCCTTGACTGCTAAATTTTTCATATGAAATGTATCATATTAGGGGCTATTATGTAGGTCTGTGAATGTATTCAATAACAATCATAGGCATTCTTTGAAGAGCCCACCGTATGTAGATGATTCTTCTATTTCCTCATTCTTGAGTCTGAGCTTGTAGATGATAGACTTACTTTTGTTGTTTTATAAAAGCTCGAATTTGAAAGTGTGTCTACCCTCAACCCGTCGTATTTTCGATAGCAATGAAAGGCTCAGATCTAGATTAGCTTTTAAAAACTCTAATCAATCGACAATAATCTGCAATTTTGAAGTTGATAAAAAGAATATCTCACTCGTATGGGTTATGCTTTTTCCATGAAAAGGAGAAAACACTTTTCAAATTTGTGCACATCGAGAGTTTAAGAAACCTCTGAGTTATGCAGCATGAATAGTATAAAGTCTGCATTAATATTGAGCATTTTCCATGCAGTAATGCTTCTTATGGTAGCAGTGGTGATGATTATTTCGCTAATTTATTCTGATTCATCAGAAATGTGGAACATGAAAGTTTGACATGTACAGAGTGGGCCAAATTGGACACTTTTAAAAGGAACCTACTGTTTTCAAACTAGATAGATGAAAACTGATGACTGTGTCTTTAGATTTTATGACAAATTTAATGGTGAAAACGGCATATCGATATCTATCACCTTTTCTGAGTTACAGCATGCTTTTCGAAAATGTGTATTTTTGAAAAGATGCTGTAACTTTTCTCCTGTCAAAATTTTTTATTTCTATGGAAACATTTACAGATCACTTTCACACGAACAATTAAATGGTATGAAACACTTATCTTTTCAAATGAGATAGCAATAGTTATTGATGGAAAACTATTTTCAATGAGACACCCTGTATATTACTGCAATAGAGAATAAAATTACGTTTCCAAAAATGTGGCATGCTAGAGTCATCTTTGAGAGCACACTTTGATCAAGTAGCCTTTGGACGACGTGGCGATAAAACAGAAAGAAATGTTAAGAACGCTTTTCACATTAGTATGAATATATACTATATTTTCTACTGATAAATGAAACTTCAACAATAATTATCATATTGATAAAGAACAAACAATGAAATATATTTCTTCAGAGAAGGTGTTCGAAATTTCTACTAGCTTCTACACATAGGCGACACCTTTTCTGAACGTTTTTTGCCAAATTAGTTAGTTCAATAGGAGTGAGAAGTAAAACTTTGCATCACTGCCGCTTCCAATTCGTGTCTGAAATCAATCGGCAATTCAGCAATAAGATGTTTCAACATTTCCCAGAGGTAGAAATCCATAGACGTTAGGTCCGGTGACCTGGCCGGCCAACGGCTGGGTCATTGGTTGGCTAGGCGGGTTGGCTGTTTTTGTTCATCTTTCACTGCCTGAACCACTGTGCATGCTATTTTCGGCCAGTGCATTGGCTTGGGATGTGGGGGTTGAGCAAACCGGCCATCGGATGCCTGCTTTCACGTATTCCCGCTGGATACGGGAATGACAGAATCGCTTGTGGTTCTGTTATCCCTAACTGAATAGCATCCCAATGATGGTTTAATCCTAAGGTGTGTGTATCCGTGTCGAGAAGATGAATGACACTGAGCCTATCAGCTGTCTCTATGGAACTTTCGAGATACCGGGCGCCCTCTCGTCGTAGCATCGCCCTGTCACGGTAATGCGGGGCTCTGCCGTGATTGACCTTTTTACCACAGCTACTCGTGGGACTTTTATGGACAGATCAAACTTGAAAATTATTTCTGGCGTTCAATCTATAGAGGAGATGGATGTCGAGTTTACGACTCCAACTGACCTCCCTGTAAACTTAGATCAGGAGCGAGTCTACAGAGGAGATGGATGTCGAGTTTACGACTTCAACTGACCTCCTTGTAAATTTAGTTCAGGAGCGAGAGCTGCGGTGTATGCAGAATTCGTCTCAGGTGGGGGAACAAACCCCCCATAAGCAGGTTAGCAAACGTTTGCGCTGTTTGCTGCTTTGGACCTAACCTAACCTAACCTTGGTTGGCTATCCAATTATTACCAAAATTTGCAGCCAAAAAGTTGGTGACAATTCCAGTGTTGTGACGCGAAGCCCTGTCTTGTTGACAATATATTTTTTGAGCTCCATTAGTGGCAATGCATTAACAAGGGCTATTTTGCCTTAATATATCTAAATACTTCTGTGATTTGAGATTGCCATTAAAAATGAACGGGCCGACAATTCTACTCCTGAAATCACCTGCCCACATACTAAATCTTCCTTGACTTCTCTGCTTCAGAATAGAATAAGGATTTTGTTGTGCTTAAGTATAAAAATGCTAGCGGTTGAAAATGTCAGCACTGCTCAAATAAGCTTCGTCTGTCCAAATACAATTTAACGAAAAATTAGGCACTTGATTACAATTTTCCTGGAACCACAAAAATCCAAACAACGTTCAAAGTTTCCTAGTTTGAGTTGATGAACTCTTCTGGTCCTGTATGGCTTGAATTTGTGTGTTTTTTTAATACTCCTAACGTTAGTCTTTGGTATGTCTGTTAATGTTTATAAATTTCGCGTTCACGTTTACAGCTCCTAAAACGACTAATCACTATTTTTTGCAAATGGATCACCATCAATTAGGTTGCGAAAATGTCTCTAAAAGGTTGTCTTTTCTCTGGATACCTCTCGTGATACAAATTGCTTGTTGCTTCTGCATTTTTCCTAGTTTGCATACGAATATGTTCGAAAATTTAATAAAAACCACTAATTGAAGAGCGTATTCATTGTTTAAATCAAAATTTTACAGCTACCAGTAAAGATTTGCATTGTGTTTTATCGCCGCATCGTCCAAAGCCTGCCTACTTGATCAAAGTGTTCATTTCAAAGTCTACTAAAAGATCTGTATTTCAAAAATGACTAGCAAAACATCAAGTGTGCTATATTTTTGGAAAGGTAATTTCAAGCTCTATTGAAATATACAGGAATATACCAGGTGTTTCGTTGAAAAACAATAGATATCCATCAATAACTATTGACATCTCATTTGAAAAAATAAGTTTTTTCCACCATTGAATTCTCCGTAAAAAATTGCAGGAAAGAAGTTACAATAACTTTTCAAAAATACACATTTTTGAAAAACATGCTGTAACTCAGAAACAATATGCGGTTTTTACTATTAGTTTTTGATAGTCAAGTTGGCCGGAATTCGGTCAAAATGTTGAAGAAAACCAATTTCTAAATTGTCGACGTTTCGAAACTTTATTGTTTCATCTTCAGGACCAATCAGGGCGGCTTTCCGAGTTGACGAGTAAAGTGAATAATTTTGACGTTCACAGGTTTCTGAAAGACGTTGACACAGACACTACTATTAAGACAGACTCACTATTAGGTTTTTAATAAAATTTGACCCACAGACACAGTCATCAGTTTTCATCTATCTAATTTTAAAACAGGAGTTTCCCTTTAAACCTGTCCAATTTAGCCCACTCTTTCCAATAGGAACTTCTGGCTGTTTTTGGTATAAAATGAAAGGATTTGACGTCGGTTATACACGTTATACACTTATTATGGAGGATATCAAATTATAGTCGTGATGGTGATGAGGTTTGTGGATCTCAGCCATATTTTTTGCTGAGATTGGCATACAGTGATTTGATTTGATATAAGAACGTGCTTTCAGTGCGGGGAAAAAGAAACTACAGTGTTTAGGAAAGAACAGATAGAAGGGTACGAATTTTCGTGCAGGGTTTGTTATTTCATTGGGTAGTACCTGCCGTGCCGCGATTGCATACGTCATTCGGGTACGATCTTCTGCACATGTCTAGTCTGCAAAAATTAAAAAATATCGCGATAAATTACAAAGTTTCTTGAGATTTGGTGGCCAAATTGGACATTGGGGCATTTCGTGTGTGGATCCTGTGTATATCATATTTATATATTAGTTGATTTCACAAACATATTCTTGCTATACAACATCTTTTGAAAACTTCTGGGATTATGAACTATTGTTGTGATTCTAGATTTGAAGAATATTGTGGGATATCATGGAAACTCTCTCCTTGATAAAGAAAAGAGAATATAAATGCTATTACGTAATGGTGTTTTGAGACTTGCTATCCGACGTTTTGTCTCCCGGCCACCATCAATATCTTTATTTTTTTTATGGGCGACATATTGGATTCTTCCTGTTTTGAATAGAATTAGATTTTACCTTTTGAATGATGTATCATTTTCGAAAAATTTAAGATATGGAAAAAATTAATTCTTATCATATTAGGCTTTGACTTTGATGTTTCTAAATTTGACTTTCAATTTGTTACACTCAATGACAATCGGTTATTGTACAAGTCATTGAATTTTTGGCGAAAAATTACTTTCACGAATGAAGAAAAAAAAGATATGATACAAGTTTATTACAAATACGATAGAAACAGTGTTAGGACATCGGAAATGTATTTAAACTTAAATCCCGAAAGACGACAACCACATCGAACCATGTTCAAGTTATTGGATCAAAATCTCACCTAGTTTGGTTCGTTTGAGAAGCCAATAAAAAATACGGAGACCAAATGGACCAGGAAACTAAAGGTAAGTTATACATTGTGTTCTCTTCAATAAAAATTAATCATTTGTAGATAAACATGGACCCCGGGAAATCTATACATCAAATTTCCTCCGAAATGTATATTTGTGACACAAGTGTTTGGAAACATCTCAAAAAAAAAACGGTTTAAAGTGTTACAAAATATACATATTTCAAAAATTGCATTCAGGTGATTCAAAAAGGCGATTAGAATTTTGTAATTGATTAATAAGAGGACTCGATTTTCCTGTTTTCCTGGACATGTCGTCTCTAAAACAATATCCTAACGATCATCATGTTTGCTCAAACCCAGAGTATACAATGCAGTTTCCAGTGAACTGCCTATTCAACAAAAAACTGACAAATTGGGTTTCAAACCTTCCTAGATCATTCACCCATCAACTGATTGATATAAAGAGACACTTATGAAATAATACGATATGACAAAGAGACTGTTCTTCAGAGGTCTTCGTTTCCATTGTAGACTTTCTACTTCAATGAAAAAGTATCGATACTATAATTTTCAAATAGCTTATGTGTGTGTGCGCACATATGTATATATATGTATACGTTAATTGTTTATCCTTTATAATTTTCTATCATTATTTCCCTTCATTATGTATTATATAATTAATTCTGTCTTTGTTCTAGTGAATAAATATATTATTATTATTTGTTGAAATACCTATAAAAGTGATATACTCCTTCAGGGTGTCAAACATACTTTCTTGACTTTCTTAGTGTTTAAGGTAAAACTCAAGAATTCTCAGCTAGATATTTGTTGAATTTTGATTTTGAATTTGAAACTTCAATGAATTTTGATTGAAAATTTTAGAAATGACATTAGAATCTGAATTTCATCAGAGTGGATGGCCCTTCTATACCTTAGCGTAGCTGAACGTATTCAATAAGGGGTCATCCATAAATTACGTCACACGTTTATGGGGGAGGGGGTATCACCGTAATGTGACATAGTGTGACAAGGGACAAGGGGTCAAAAGATTTGGGACGTCACATGTTGAAATCTAAAATACCAAAACATAAAATTTATATGTGAATAAGAATTTTTTGAGCATTTCTCACGTAACAACATTCAACTTCTGAAGCGGTGTGCAAGTGAGGCTTTAAAATTCACAAGAGTTCTGATGGCCCCTAATTATGAATATTAAATCATTAACTTAACTCTGTGTAAGACACATTTTATTTTCGAAAATGTTCCTCTATTGAATTGTTGAGTTTATTAAATATTTGTACACAGCCGTCGGTACATCTACAAAAACAGAATCGTAACAATAGTATGATAACGTTTTAAACGGTGACTTTATAGCCGAGAACATGTTTGTAAACTTGTTAGAAAGTGTCAGGTATTAGTTTATTTCTTCCAGATTTGTAGCATCCCCACACTTGGTGTACTGTGTTCCAAGTTAGTAGTCCCAGCTATCGTATGTACACGCTAATGAAATAAACGAAAAAAATAAATAAATAAATAAATAAAAAGGTAAAATAGCAGAAATTTACCAGCTGTTCCCTTGGTGCAGCGTCCGCCTTTTCTACGGCGACACATGTCGTACCTAAATATCAACGAAAGAAATCAATAAATTAATGATTAGATTTCAGTGTATTTTCTATCGCCAAAACCCCGGAGGTTCTGCAGCCGAGCTTCTGATATACTTTTTACAGATATTTATTTCATAATTTTGAACTAGAACGTAAAAATAATTTCTATTCCATACGAAACAAGATTTGACAATAAAAACCGAAAACCCCAAGACCAACTGAACTGTGCCAATATGCTTTCCTGAAAGGATACATTCTCCAAAATTTCAAGTAAATAAATTAGAGAGTCAGCGAAAACAATCCAACGAAACACGTCTGAAGCATTTTAAAACTGACACCATTTTTCTTGAATTTATTGGGATTTTCACTGAAGCTACATTTGTTGAATATCTTTCAGATCCAAAAAACACATCTAATATCTTGTGATGCACTGTTTGGAACCTTTGGTGTTGTAATGAATAATACTGGAGTTTTTTCCCAACACCAAACGTGTTTCGATCACCAAGTGATCATCTTCAAGAGGAAGATCAAACTAATCATACTTACAATGCTATCCCTATTTTTACAATGGATACCTGTTTGAGTTACCTGCTTCTTGAGTATTTTGAATTACACAATTTGTCTTATCTATTCGTCATAAATTAATTTATGAAATTGAATGTAAGGACTGCGATGCAAAATATTATGTATAGACAAAAATATCTATTAAAATAAGATACAAGGAACAATTAGCACACTTTTAAAATATTGAAGACCTGAAAAATCAGCAGTCGCCATCATATTTTGCAACACAACCATTCTATAGACTTCAGTTCATTAAGATTAGTTAGACAATCTTATTAGTCAGTGGGCTATGCTTGAAGACTGGCAGTAAACAAATCTAAAGCAAATGAACTTCAAACGTCTGTCGGATATGATTCAACGCCCTTCGTGGTATTAGCCAGGGGAATAGTTGTTTTCTGATAGGCGTCAGTCCATTAAACCTACTGTGTAGGTATGTCGAGACTGGCTTGAACGTTTGAAGTTCATGTGCTTTAGATTTACTTGGAAGTTACCGGGGTTCTTATATGAAAAACATATTTGACTAATACTATAATGAAAACATCTTTCGTTTTCAGATTTTGTTGAAAACTTTCCATTGTTTACACGATCAAAATATCTGTTTTTTCCTTCATTCAATAATATCATTCACATTTCGAGATTGAAGTGTTTCATTGAATTTTGAAGGTAACCCTAACAAATATTCTTCAAACAAAAGTAACCATTATGCGCATTTGAAAAAATTACCCTTTGGGGAATTTACTTCAGCTTAATAATTCAATCGTATCCAGTTCCCTTTTGTTCCATTCACGAATCATTTTGGTGAGTTTCAGACTATAGCGAACTTTCAGTATATCTTACAGTGGCGTTATGATAGTTCAAGGATTGAAGAGAGTTGGATCATCAATTTCGAAATGTTATGTGCTCATCTATATTTATTGGTTGTTGAAAATAAACTACTCATTTCAATACCAAATGAGAAGAAAAACAACAACTCAAAGAAATTAAGTTGATATTTCTTCCGAGTTTCTGAGGTATCTTTATACTAAAGTGATATCATTCTAGAAGTTGCTTAACACCAACATAACTTAAAATGCAACTAACACCACCAGAAATTCAATACCCATATCAATGCAATTCTTACTAAAGTTTGAGTAATTCATAGCCACACTTCAGCATGATGAATAGGCAACTCAACCAGTTCAGCTTTCAGAATTAGATTCAGTTGAAAGTATCATTACTTCAGTGTATAAATACTTAAAATGCATAGAGATCACAGTTAGTTAGTTAGGGAAGCTATTGATTATACTGTAGACGACCCCTCCCGATATAGAAGACTCCCCATATAGAAGACGAATAGATTTATCATCCATCCCACCCCAGCCAGGTAGGGGTACCCTGTAAACGGCGGTACTGATGTCTGATGACTTTCATATGGTCACCATCTCTCAGTCATGAATCCGTTTGTCCTTTTGACAAAAATCAGCCGAAAGGGTAAGAGAGCTAGGCTCCAACCTGTATGAACTGAAGATGGCTATCGATGAGATCACAGTAATAAGTACTGAGCCGAACGCACTCAAAGATCTACC
>WOGP01000889.1:0-21410 GCA_015342065.1 Leptinotarsa undecemlineata | reverse complement strand
TATATATATTTCTGACTGCCGGATATTGACGATGAATGAAAAGAAGGAAATGCTGTTATTCATATTAGATGAAGGCGTGTCGTTTTTATTTACCTCTCTCATTATCATTTCAAATGTGCTATTGAAACTTAAATGAGCATTTAAAAATCCAAAACGACGTCAGTTTTGACCCTTGTACGATTGTTGAGTTCGTGCTCTTCACGACAAATAAAATAAGTGAAATTTACGAATATTGAGAAGAGCTGGAACTAAATATAAACACTTTTTCTTCATATAATAATAACAATACACTCTATTCTATATAATGAAAAGGAAAATTACGTATACATTGAAACAGAAAAAATTAAAATCTGTTTTTCTTTTAACCAGTCTTATGAATCACGATCCTCAGATGTCGAAATTTGTACAAGTTAAAGATTAACGAGGTCTTACTTTTTTACGTATGATTCCTGGCACAAATACGCACAATACAAATCAAGAAAACATTTGAAAACTCGAACAAATGAATGCAGATATTATGTAAAACGTTTGGTATGGATATATAAGATGCTAGAAGGACAAATACAATTACAAATGGCCATTATTTACACAGTTCATTAGAATTCAAATAATTTATTATTTATAGTTTACAAAACGACTCAGACTATCCCTTGAATCATTCTCAAAGAGTTTAGGATGAAGAAAGTTCACAAGATTCAATTTTCAGTAAGAGAGTTCCCCAAGGCTCGATTCTAGGGCCACCACTTTTCTTGATTTATGTTAGGTTATTTCAGAAGATTTTTTCTATATTTTCATGAGCCTACTTCTCAGTGGGTACTTATTCAGTTTACTCCAAATAAGGACCATCCGAATCCGTGCACTTTTGCCAATGTAACACGTCAGCATAAAAATTTTAGCTCGGAATTGGATGAAGTCGACGAAGGCCGTTTTTGCCTGGTTATGATTGGTGAAGGTTCTACCGGTGAGAAAGTTGTCGAATTGCTTGAGAAGATTGTAGTCGATTGGCGAGAGGTCTGGGAAGTATGGTGGCCTAGGCAGAACTTCGACGCTCATTGTCCAATGTTTTCGGGTTTATTAGTCATCTGCAGGTGTTTTTGTAGCTGACGTTCAAGCCCTCTTTCTTACGGTTGAGATTATTCTTGTTTTTGTATTTATATGGCCAGTCTGGATTGCCTTTTACCCTTCTTTCCGTGGTTCCCATATAAAATTAACCACAGCTGCAGGGTATTCGGTTTACTCCTACTTAATGTATCCTTGGGATCTTTAGCTGACCTGAGACCATTCTCTACAGTTCTTGTGGGCTTGAAAATGGGCCATAACTCCGCGTTTTTCGAAGATCCTTCCAATTTTGTCCGTCACGCCGCTCATGAAGGGCAGAAGAGTTCTTCTATTGGCCGTTTGCAATATTGTTACCATCCTGAATCAAGTATGACGTTGATAATTTGGGTTTTACCTAAATTGAAACGCATAAAACTTGATCACGTCGTTGCTCAACTTCCATTAGGCTTAGAAAAACTACTACTTTTAACATTCCATCGTTTTTAAAATCGTCTGTAATATTGGTTGCAGATGGACAAAATCGAAATACGGGGAATTTTGGGCACTCTACATTTCATTAGATTTCCGACAAGCGAGATGAAGAACTTTTTAGCACTAGCGAAGTATAAGGGCATGGCAAGGCTTGTGAATATCGTCTGCGCTACGGGAGGGGGCGCTTACAAATTCGAGGAAGATTTCAGGAGAGTAAGTATAAGTATTTAAGAAGTTTTAATATTGTGACGAAAGCTTGAATCTTGTAAGACCGTTTGAATGTGTCCGGGGTTGTTTCTATAAACAAACTGTTCGTTTTTTTCTCAGGAGGTAAATATGCAACTGGCAAAATTTGATGAGTTTGAATCTCTGATAACTGGTCTTCATTACATCGACCGAAACAACCTAACTGAATGTTACTATTGGGCTAACCCGACAGACGAAAGTAAATGTGCCAAAATGAAATACGATTTTTCTAGCCCATATCCATTCCTGATTGTGAACATTGGTTCCGGGGTTAGCATACTGGCCGTGCATTCCGAAACTAATTACCAGAGAATATCTGGCACGAGGTAAGTCGGTTACAATATTCCATCTCTTTTGAATTACTCGAACATTAACGCATTAATTTTATTCGAAAGTATGCTAATTAAAGGTTTGTACTTGTTTCACAGTATAGGGGGAGGTACATTCCTAGGCCTTTGTTGTCTGTTAACGGGATGCAATAGTTTCGAAGAAGCTATTGAATTGGCAGCTGAAGGCGACAATACGAACGTCGATAAACTAGTTAAGGATATATACGGCGGGGACTACGCTAAGTTCGGTCTTCCCGGAGATTTAGTAGCCAGCAGGTAATCAATGTTTATATTCTTCTGGAATGCTCTTTACTTCTCTAGCGTTGTGATTTCTTCCACTAGCTTTCAGTAGGCTATTTTTTCTCCTACCGTTCCTCAACCTCTCTAACCCGATAACCACTTGCTTGCTTTTTTATAATTTTCTTTCGTCTTCTTCTATTCGTCCGCTTTTTTGCGCTCTTGGTGTACACTGAAGTTTCTCGGCCTTGTGTAGCTTTGGACAGATGAATTCGGAAGAGAGACGCAACAAAGTCAGCAAGCAGGATCTAGCAAGAGCGACGTTGGTCACCATTACCAACAACATAGGTTCCATAGCGAGGATGTGCGCCAAGCAGGAAAGGATCGATAGGGTGAGTTGAACGGAATGTTTTCCAGAACAAACACTTTTCCCAAACGCTAGAATTGCGATTACTATGCCCGACGCGCGTTTCGCCAAGCAAGTTGGAGATAATCAAGATAAATCTTGGTGAACTCTTACAAAAACTCACGAACTGAATTTACATACATTTATATTGGAGACCTTGAATACACTACTACGACTAAGTAGAAAGTACACTAGATATAATTTGGCAAAATAAGTTTTATGATTGGGAAAGAAAAGTCAGACCGATATGGATTGATAAAACCTAATATATAAATAAATCTTAACTGTTTTATATGTTACAGAATATTAATTAAATTCATGATTTCACCTACTCTGCTCAACTTCATTCTTGATCAATGTCAATCTCAACACTACTCTTCGTTCTGTCCTGTCAGCTACCAAAAAGATATGGCAACACTGCCATTTCTGTTGACGAGACAATATTCTAAGGCGGAGCGTGACCACTTGCGGTAGATTTCTACTTTTCCGAATAAAGGAAGAAGAAGATAATAATACATAATCTCATTTCACCCAGTCATACTCAAATGTCTTTACAATCCAATCGCCACCTAGTGGTCGAAAACTCAATTTTTCACAATGATGGTGCTCTTCAAATATATTACAGTAAATTTCATTAGGTTTTCAAAGACACTGTAGGTAGATTTCTCAAATAAAATATGGTCACGCTACTAGGACAGATTTTAAGCCTACATTTGTGAATCTTTGAAGACGGAGTTAGTATCTTGGTCATGGATTGCAAATGTGATGCTTTTCTGCCTATTTCCATTCAGTTCCTCGTTCTTTAGTTATGAATTATCACTCTCACGTATGTCATTGATTCATGCAGTTGATTTGTATTCCTAGGTGGTATTCATTGGCAATTTTCTGAGGGTCAATCCGATAGCAATGAAACTTCTCGCGTACGCCATGGATTACTGGTCAGACGGTACGATAAAGGCATTGTTTTTGGAGCACGAAGGCTATTTTGGAGCGGTAGGATGTTTGCTTCAGTTTCACGAAGATCTCAAGAGATGAAAGTTGCTCCTTCACGTCTGCCTTTGATGTTGTTTTGCCAAACATTCCGAAAAATGAGGGGATATATTTTGCACAGTTGAAGAAAAGCACCTTTTGATATAAGCCGCAGATTTTTGTACTAAAACGTATTTTAGTTAGTAGTCGCGTTTATTATTTATTGAGATTTATGTTTATATAGTGTAACAACATATTTATACATTTTTATACACTTAAGAAGAATGTTGGTTTTGACGAAAGGATGTCATTCTCTGTTGGATCGAAGAAAATGTCTTAGTATTTATTAAACGGTGTTGGATATGTTTTTTTAATGGAAACAGGATGTGCATGAATTGTGTACAAACTCTGACGAATAGGGTTTGCTATGCCAATAAAAACAACTTGGACATATGGTAAAGATGAGTCAAAAATTGGTTCTAAACAAACAAAGAAACCAAAATGAAATTACCATCAAAGGTTAAATTGAAAACATTTTTTGTTGTTTACTGGTCAGAATTAGATGAATATCAATTAAAAAAAAAGTGCTATTTCGAACGGAATCAGATTAAAGAAACCGTTTACGTGATGGTTAGGCTGCTGTCTCTAGAAATACATTCATCCAAGGTGTCTACCTGTTGTGCATAATGAAATTTAGTACAAAATAGAATGTCCCTAGACATCAACTTCATCGAAGAAGTAAAAACTGGCCCGTTACTAAAGTACTTTAAAAATTTTCCACTGGATAGGTCGTGAAGCAAAAAAGAAAATTAGATTCAACTGTCCAAAAGTTGGGAATTTGTACACCCTTTGAATTTTTTTGTGTTACTATCGAATATTTGATTGCGAAAAATATAACAGTTCTACAAGAGAATGAGGAAGAGACATTTGATTCAGTTTTCATTAAGACTGAATGAAACTTAAGGTAAGTCGACACCAACTTAATCGTTAAACCCATTTCAATTGTTATATTTTTAATCCTGTTATCAAGACATACGGTATTAAGTAAACTAGACTAGAAACATCACTAATTCGTTCAGAACTAATGCATGTTCATAGGACTATTCTTCAAAAGGAATATATACCCGAATTCTTTTCATTCTAACTATCCATACAACTACTCTTTTGGTCTTCCACACTTGCAAATGTTTCCATGAAGCTGTTGCAGTTCTGAGCGCAACTATTATTGATGTTTATTTTTTTTGTCGTATGACAGAAATTAATTGTTCAAGCATTCCTCTCTCTCTTCTTTATTGGCCGATGCTTCCTGATCAGGCGCAATTGGGGTAATGTTCAAGCATTCCACTTTTTCAAAAAACTGAAACTCGTCTAGTGACATTCGTGAGATGTGCTCATGGGAAGCACTAATGATCTCTAACCGATTAGCAAACATAACTCTCACCGGCTGTTTAGACACTTCTAAATTCAATATAAGCAAGTGATGCCAACGTGGGGGGTTTTCTTCCTAAATAATATCGACACAAATGAAAAACAGGAAGGTGATGAGTTTTTCGAAATTATTAAAGAATTGAGAATTAATATAGTATATGGGTGTTCATGCTCATATATGTGTACTCTTTTGATGTATCTATTTTTTTATTCATTAGTTGATGTTGTCAGGGCCGTAGCGTAAAGAAAAACTGGGGGGTGGGGAATCCAAAATTTCCCATCTTTCGAAGAAATGAAAGCCGAGGGATTAGTTACTACTATAATATATTAATGTTCTTACTTAGCTATCCAAAGATTGGCTGAATGCTTATGTCCGTTAGGTACAAACAAAAATAAATGTTGGTGATTATAAATTGAACTTTTTGAAGATTTCAAACAACTCGGAATTCTCTTCAAGTTATGCATATTGGGAAACCCCACCTTCTCCTGGTTCTTTTCCTTCTCTTACTACCTCTCCTTTTCTTTTTCTTCATTTTTATTTTTTAGAATTTTTATTCATTTTCTTTCTATCTTCATGGCTCAAAATTTCCTAAGTTGAAAAAGCGGGGGGGCTCTCTCCCCATTCCTCACGGCGACGGCTCTGGATGTTGTGTACTAACGTACTCACATAAAGCCAATAAAAAAGTTACCATATTTTAAAAATCTTTTGTAACAATTTTCAATAACCTTCTTATTTAAAACTTCGTTATGATAAGAATATGAAGGTGAGTTGATCTATCAACTTGTTAAATGTTTTAGCAGCTTTGAATATTTAATTAGATTTTTCATTTCCTAAAAAAATTTGGGTTACCTTGGTTCGAATTTAGGGGGGTTTTGAAATAGGCCTAGGGGAAAAGATTTTCAACAGTTGGTATCACTGATACAATCTAAAATTTTATAGTGATGAAAGTATTTTGTGCTGTTAGAAGCGTACGTTTATCAATTGTATCACACATTCTTACCACTAATCTCTGTTAACGTTACAGGTTATACTGAAATCTATAGTAGTCAAATCATTTTCTAAAAGTTCAGCAATGGTCAAATATCTTGATCAACAAGAAGCCATAAATATCGACAATGAACTCTTCAATGAATATCAGTTCACTGTAGACCAACTGATGGAACTGGCAGGTCTCAGTTGTGCCACTGCCATAGCCAAAACTTATTCGAATTTGGAGAACAAATCGGTTCTTGTATGTTGTGGTCCAGGAAATAATGGTGGCGATGGTCTAGTTTGCGCCAGACATTTAAAACTGTTCGGTTTCAGTCCGATCATATGTTATCCTCAACCAACTAAAAAGGAGCTGTACAATAGACTCACAAATCAATGCTTCCTCATGGACATTCCTATAATTGAGTGTACGCTGGAAGAAGGTGCAATCGAAGAGGAATTTTCCCTTATAGTAGATGGTATTTTCGGATTCAGTTTCAAGCCTCCTATCAGGAGACCCTTCATCTCGATTATTGACTACATGAAAAGGAGCAAATTGCCGATAATAAGGTATTTAAATCAGCTTTCTTATTTTGGTAGATATTCATTTTAACGGGTCATGCTGGTTTTTGAAAAGACTTAGGGTTACGTATTTGCATCTACTGATCACGAATATAAAATCAAAACTGCGCCCTGTGGTCTACTTTCGAAGAAGTATTCGAAAAAGTTGACAGGAATTCATTTTGGGGAATAAATCCATAAAATGACCCCTCTTCATTTTTGGAACGTATTTATGGAGTTATCTCAAATATTTCCACAAAAATTACTCGTTTCGCCAAAGTAACTATAATTGAAATCAAGTTCTTAATGAATTTGTCGCTAGAGTTTTAATTAGTTGATAAGTAGACATACGTTTCGCAAACCAACTTGGCATCATCAGGAGGTGAATAAAAGTGTTTTGAAGTACCACAAGCCCTTGAAAAGACTGTTTATCCTTATTTCAGGATAACTTTTGTTATTCGTGAGTAAAAGTTGATAGCAAATAACCAGAAATGTTTCTTTCAGTATTGACATACCAAGCGGATGGGATGTGATCGAAGGAAAGCCAGATGGAGGTATCGAACCTGAAATGTTGATTTCTCTTACTGCTCCCAAAAAGTGTGCCGAATCTTTCACTGGAAAATACCACTTTTTGGGAGGTAGATTCGTACCGCAAAGATTACAGGACAAATACAATCTCCAATTACCGAAATATGTTGGAGCTGACATTTGTGTTGCACTTCATTAAACTGAGTACAAACTTATTATTGTTTTATGATGTTTGCCATAACTTATTTGAGACTGAGTTTCAAATCAACACCCAATCTTTTTTGGGGGGTTAGGTTAGGTTAGCAAAAAACGTCAATATGCTGGTATTTTTGAAGAAAAATCAGTGGATTTTTACTTGTTTTGAAAACATTTCTAATAAAACCCATAGTAGAGTGTATTCTTTTATTATGTAGAAACTACCGGTAGTTTTCCACCTCTACCATATTGCCCCTCCAGTCAGATGTCTCTCTTGAATGTATGAGACAATGTAATCTTTTTAATGTTTCATAAATTCGTATTTTTGTTAAAATAATTGGCACTTGGCAATACCGTTATAGGCACGATCAATGGGGGATGTTCCTCCTGACGATAATCAAGTAGTTTTCATAAAAGAACTCTAAAACAACGCATTTTAAACTTATCATTTCAACCTTTTCCTTTAAAAATTTACTTAAATACTTAAAAAAGATGAATGAAATAATGCATTCAACATTTAAAGGGAATCGTTTCTATTTCGCCATTTGGTTATAGCTAATAAAGGACAGTGAATATGTTATCTATATAAGACAAACAAAGATGACATATTTCAGAGGCGTGCTGTTCTGTTTACTTATGTTCCGAGACATTCTGTGACATGACATTTTGTGCTCTTAACCTATCTTCCTCTATATAAATAAATAACAAAACAAGTGTTGTTTATGTGGCTTGTGGAGGTGGTATTGAACTATAATTCATATTTTGCCTTAATTGTTGATTTACAAAGATGATTTTCCTATTTTAAAGTAGAATATCTAGGTACGTATACATTATTTCAAGTTTATTTTATTTCAATGAGGAACATTCCTCATTGTTGCCATATGTTCGAGACGATTGCTCCAACATAAAAAATCGCCAGTCGAATGTAAGCAGCTCGCGAAATTCAAAAACTCGCCTTATTTTTCAACAGATCTCGTACTTATAATAGAGTAGCTACTTCAATAAAAACGACATCGACTCCTTCCAAAAATTTATTACAGTACTTAATTTTACCACATAATCATGCCCCATATTTTGCTCACGATTCTCGCAGCGAGCACATACACCGGCATGAAAATTAGACCCATTATTAAAAAAATTAGAAAGAGTATTACTAAAATTTCACCTAAAAATACGGCCGCCCTGATGATTTTCTCTTTCTGGCCTTGGGTCTCGAAAATTTGTATGAGCCGATCCAGGAAGAATCGAGCGAAATAGACGAAACCGTCAAGCAGGGGGGCCAAATTCCACAGCATTACCAGAATGGTGATGGCAGCCGTATAGGCGTGGGTGCATAGGGAGGTGAGGAGAGCGAGGAAGGTTATGTCTCTGAAAACAAATTATCATTAAAAAGTTGAAAATTAAAGGTCGCTTTATTCTGTGAAGTATGTAGGAGGAACAGGCATCTCAATTACATAAGATTGTTTCCTTGAAACCGATCAAATGATGAAACAATTGAAGCTTAAGCTGCCGCAAGAAACTTTTACAGCGATAGAACTAATAAATAGTACTTTGGAAAAGAATCTTGTGTTCCGTGTTTTTCAGTGCATATTCAGGGACTGCAGACTTCTCGTTCTATCCCAGTTTGCAAGTCCGCTTGTGCCCGATTAGGCGACTTTTCGTCTGACAGAAGCCTAGAAGTGCCAACGTGAACGTGAAACCACAAATCGAATTATTTTTTTGAAGTGGCCCACTAAGCGCTGGCTGGAACCACATTATAATATACTAACGCCATCTCTTTAACAGAAGCGCAAGGTGAAAATAAATTCTAATTGTTTGGAGTCATAAAGTGCAGGAAAACGTCAAGTATTCACGTTGTGTGCACGTTCTTATAAAATCATCTAAATTAACGGCATTTTCGATAATGTTAGGTAAGATCCTAGTAAATATATAACGGACATGAGTATATTTCATCATTACACTACAAAAACAGTGGAAATCAAATTTCAAATGGTATATCTACAGAGAAAAATCAAGAGGGTCCACTTGGAACCACAAGACCACTCTAATTTTGCTTAATTTCTCAGATAGAAAATTCCTTGATTTGAATAAATCGACTTCAGATGAAATGTTTGAAATACTGGAAGATATTCCTTGTTGAAAAAAATCACAACGTATACTTCGACATTTTTTTCAACCATGTCTCATTGCAAACTGAAATTTTAGCGAATAAAATATATTCATGTGTGAAAGGGCCGAGAAAACGAGCTTAAAAATCTATTAGGTAATAAAGCAATGACACGAGGAGATAGTGACTGGAGAATGACTGAAGAAGGTTTTCTGTATTTGAAATGAAATCCAGAACATATTGACTTCGTACCTCGCAAACAAAAAGATGGTTTTTCGCAAAAAAAATACAACTGCTTCAAAAAATTTCACCAGAAACACTAATGGCCTTGTGGTTCCTTCGCGGAACAACCTATTTTTGAAAAAACTGTGTGTCACATTAAAAAGAATAATTTAATAAAGTTGTTTTTTATAACTTTGAGGTTTTTCGAATAAAAACATTTGAAAACAGAAATATTTCTCCATGGGCTTCACAGGAATGAACTTTACCACAGGTTTTCATGTAACTGTACAGTGGTCGACAGACAACGATGAAAAAGAAGAAGAAGATAAATCCTGATTGAATTTGAAATTTCAGAATTTGATCCCCACAAAGTTTGTGGAGATTAAAGAGTTGCTTTTTTTATTCAAGAAGTTATGAAATGAAATATAATTAAGTATTTTCCTAAAATAAGTAAGTGTTATTAAATAAATAGATTCTTCATTAAAATAGATACGGAAGTAAAATAATATTATAATGTAGTGGTTAGTACGAAATGAAAAGTAATAATAATTATGTATTCATCAATCATTTATGAACTTCATATGCAACGACAGCTCGTCAGAGGAGGCAAGGGAGGCTTAGCCTCTCCAAAAAATTTGAGGATATTCATCGCAATAAATTAAAAGATATTTTTTTTCTAAAAACGCTTGGCTTTACCATTAATTTTTAATATAAATACATAATATTCCCGAAGAAACACTATCACTCGCTACGTAGTACGTACCACACTATATCCTGCATTAACAAACGTCAAACGCACCGCCCATGAACGAATAAACCATCAACCTGAAATAATAAATGCCATACGTTGCCTCCGACCACGCTTTAAAAACACAGGCTCCACGAGACCGATCCAACCAACGACATACGTCCCGATTTATAATTTCAGTTGTTGTTTGAAAAATGTTCGTCCTATACCAAAAATTTTCCCCAAAAACTTTATAACAACTTAATAGCTCAGAATCCATTTTCCGATGTTATTCAAGTGAAAAATGTAATCATCGTAATGTACAGCGACCCTCAAATGCTTCAAAATTCCAAGCCTCCTTCAGATTTATTTAATTTTATATTTGAAAATTAAAAATTGCATTGAATAACTCAAAGACAACCTTTTTTCCTTGTTTTTGTTTTTTAATGGTCAGTTTTATAAGTATAATTTTCGGCAATACACAATTTTTGTTTGCATTTATGCAAATATTACGTATTTTTGCGCCTTCGGCGGGCTTTTCTGTGTGTATATACCCTTCATGACTTTAGCCTCCTCTGTTCTTCAATGCACAAGCCGTCACTGCATTGCATAAAGTCATACTGTAAGTGGAGGAGCAAATGGTGATTTGAACTAGTAACAGCAGCAATAAAAAAACTTAATGCTGTCGCTCTGTATTTTCAAGGCATCGCCTCTATTGGGTGCCAGTTGCCCGTTATGTTTTACAGTTTCAAAAACAAAGACGAGTGAAGGGGTTGGCCCTTCGGAATTTTCGTCACATTCCAAATTTCTCCTCGCCCTATTTCTGCGTAAATATCGATTGATACGAAATACTCACTCGTTCCTCGAAACTCCTCTGGTCTCCTGATAAGAGATTATCGGTTCCCTGACGGACCGTAACGAACGCAAAACACTCGATTGGGACACGTGCATTTTTCTCACTGCTTCTGGCACCGTTGCGGAAAGCTGGATCGGGGAAGAAACCATCGGAACATCTTTCTGGATGTAGCTCGATCTTAGGAAACTAGTGTTTGGGGCGTGCGGGTAAGAACCATACGTATCCTTAAAACTTTTAACTGCACAAGTTCGATTTGTACTCTCAGAGATAGGAAAAGTGGAAATGTGCCCATCTAATATATTTGAATCCACCACGGCTGTGCAACGGCACACAATGTATATATAAAAATTAACATTTTAACGTACCTATTATATACAGAGTGTGGCAAATTGAACGTACCTCATAACTGTCGGAGAAAAAACATTTCGCGAAAAATTCATACCAGGTGTTTTTGTTAAAGGAGCAACTTTCGACACAAAAATGATTGCAAAACGTTTGACGGAAGAAATACACCTGTTTTCATTTGAGGGGTTTTTTACAAGTGTTTTTCTTTCGGGGGAAGAACTAGGCGTCAACTCCCCTGTGGTTTTTGTTGGTTTAACCGTATTGGAGATTTCAAAAAGCTCAAAAAGTGGGTGCTTCACGATTTGATCGATCCAGAGAAATTGTCACGTTTCGAGGTATGTCCTTCTTTACTTTTGCGCAACCAAAACGATCCTTTTTTGAATCCAAATCACAAATCAAACGAATTAATCGTCGAAGTTCTTCTTCACCCACCATACTGGCTAGATCTCTTGCCAACAGACTACCATCTTTATAAGCACTTTGATAACTTTCTCCCCGGTAGTACCTTCGTGGACTTCATCGAATCCGGAGCACACAATGGAGGATGTTCCTTAATTTGGGTTATTACAACAAATGCAAGTTTGAACAAAATAAAGTTGAGTTTAATTTATGAGTTTTTCAAATTCACTTCGAAAAGTAATCAAATTGATGTTTGAAATGTTGTGTTTTAATTTTTTAAAGGGGTTTGTTTCTAATTCGTATATTGGCAACAGCGCCTATATCAAGTTGAAATAATTTATACGTACGTAGATATTCTACTTTGAAAAAGGAAAATCATCTTTATAAATCAACAATTAAGGCAAAATATAAATTATAGGTCAATACCACCTCCACAAGCCACACAAACAACAGTTGTTTTATTATTTATTTATATAGAGGAAGATATTAGGTGCACAAAATGTCATATGTCACTGAATGTCTTGGAACATAGGTAAACAGAACAGCGCGCCTCTGAAATATGTCATCTTTTTTCGTCTCAAACAGGTAACAGATTCATTGTCCTTTATTAGCTATAACCGTTGCCAAATGGTGAAATAGAAATGAATCCCTTCAAATATTGAATGCATTATTTCATTCTTCTCTTTTAAGTATTTAAATAATTTTTTAAAAAAGAAGGTTGAAATGGTAAGTTCAAAATGCGTTGTTTTAGAGCTTTTTTATGAAAACTACTTGAGTTTCGTCAGGAGTAACATTTCCCATTTTTATGCTGACGGAATTTATCCACTTGTTACGTTGGCAAAAGTGTACTGATTCAAATAGCGCGTATTTCGCTCAAATTGAATGAGTATGAGAAGTAAGTTTGAAGTAGACGTATAAAAACGGACAAAACTTTTGAAATGTACTTAGATACATACGTAACAATATAGATGCGATCACTTTAATCACTAACTAATGAATTAACAGTAAGAGTAGAATATCCTTCATGCGAGATTGTTGGGTTGATGAGTAAATGAGAACATGATTTTTAGATTTGCTTCCACTACTTGTACTAAAATTAATTTCTCTGTAGAAAGTTCATTAGATGGGCACATTTAGTAAATAAATAGTACTCACCACTGGCAGTCATCTTAATAAAACATGGTACTAGAATTAATTCCAAACAAAAAGATGGTTTTCATGATTAGTTGAAAAAAGTTTGACACATATAATTTTGAAGTTTACTGCGACAAATGAAGATTTCGGCATTCTCAAATTGACGTCAATTCCATACGGGGTGAGTGAATTATATGTAGCGCTGTTTCTTATTTCTTCATATCAGAAATAAGATATCAATTTTATAACCTCGATATTGTACAAAGCGGAAGATATACAACGGAGGTGGGGTTACAATAATTTTTAAGGCTTGTATACCAATGACGCGAAAGTTGGACTATTGATTTAATAATAAAATTAATAATATCGCAACAAACTCTTCATCACAATTTTTCCATTATTCAAAAAACGAATTGACATGGTCCATTTCAGATTCTATGGCTGAAAGTTTTCCAATTTACATTTGGTCTAAAATTTCCACTTTGGGACGGTTTGGTGTTAGAATGAAACTCCAGTAAACCTCATCTTAGTCAAGAGTTTCTTGAAATTGATTGCTCTTTACATTTCTTCGTAAAATTCCCACAATATTCTGTATGAAGATGGCGAAGTTGAAGGAAAAAAATAGGTTCGGTCGTAGTTTCAGCAGGTTTGCCGCCAAAACCCGTTTTTTGCCGAAACTCGACCGAAACCGAACTTTCAATCGGACACTAAAGATAACAAAAAATCGTTTTGGTTTTATATTGCATGAGCATTTGACTCTGAGAAAGCTCTGTTCAAGTTCAAAGTGGAAAGTTGTCGGTGACCTTGAAACGAAGTGTGGAGCCAATTTCCTTATTTTACCATGAGCGTGCGCTCATATAAAAACGAAATTTAAAGTACCGACAAATCAAAAACGATCGTTATCTGAGTGGTGATCAACTGGAGAACCTCCTCCAAAGCACCTGAAAGCACAACAACCTCCTGGAAAGGTTATGGCCTCGGTATTTTGGGATGTGCGTGATGTAATTCATCTACTATCTTGAGAAGGGAAATAACCTCAACAGAGAATATTATCTAACGTTATTGGACCGTTTGAAGGCCAAAATTGCATAGAAACGACTGGATATGGTAAAGAAAAAATGTTCTTTTATCAAGAAGGCGCACCTTGTCACATGTCAATCAAAACTGTGAATCGAGCTTCGAATTGTTCCCACACCGTATTCGCCTGATTTGGCTCCCAGCGACTACTGGCTGTTCGCAGACCTCAAATTTCACTCACATAAAGAGGTTATTGCTGAAACTGAGACCTGTTTGCGCTGGAATGATTGTGTGGCTCTTGTTGGAGATTACGTTGACAAATGAAGCCAACTTTGACAAAAAAAACGTGTTTTCTTTCTTAGGCCCGGGACTTTCTAAACCCATGTGTTATGAGGATCAACTCTTGTTAATGTGTATTCTCAGAAAGAAAAGATTCATACTGCAACTTGAGACACCATTTATTTTGCAATCAGTTTAATAAAAATAGTAATAAACACATTTATTGTATTAAAATTCGATAAAGACACAAAAATCGTGTTAAATAAAATCAGGTTGATATAATTCCACTAAAATTTCGGTTTTTTATTTCCTGAGATCAACATAGAGTTATCTCTAGTAGAGATATATTTTCTATCATTGACAACTCAAAATCACAGCAGAAATGTCTAGGCAACTGAATTTTTTATCCAGCACCACAGATCGTCGTTTTAGACTCACCTGAAAATAATAAAAAAGAAAACTCTGAAATCGACATAAATTGCAGATAAATAAAATAATTATATAGAGACAAATAAAAGATATTACAAACTGAACTAATCAGAAATATATGTAACATAAACATATTGTTGTAAATTATCCCCTGAAAAAATGAGGCCGCTGCCTGGCTAAGGTTCTATGTGTCGAGTCGCTTTGAGAATATTCCTTTCCGCTTCCGAAGACTTCCACCAACTTCCTCTACCAACCGGTAGAGTGGGCGAATCCAGTTTGAAGTGCGGTACCATTGAATTAGTCTGAAGTTTAGTCAAAATGTTTGTGTTATACTAACAAAATTTTTGTATTGTAGTGAAATAAAGTTGAGTATAACTGTACAGTATGGTCCATTATTGTCGAACCCACGGGGGAAACGTATTAATATCAATAAATCCGTGAGTATACATACACAAAGCTACAAAATAAACAGAAAAGAAGAAGGGCAACAGAACGTGGTTTATTTTCAAATGTTACAGTTGACGTATTAAAACGGTCAGGAGACGTTAACTGTCACTTTTGATGTGTTGAACTAGCAATTGAATGATTCTCAAAATGAGCAAAAATATAACTTTGTAATTGTAAACGTCATAAACTGGGAACGACATCCCACCAGTAGCATAACTGTCAACAACGTGGACCAATGAGAACAACCTAGCAACAGTGCTGGCCAATAAGAAGCGAGCATTTGCATGGATTCTCCCCCCCTTCCCCACCATCACCCTCTGAAATTATAAAAACGAATAAACACGTAGCTCCTCAGTCAGTCGTTAGTGAAGCAGTAATTAAATTTTTTACAACTTTCTTCAGCGCTAATTTGGTCAGATGAATTTTTTGTTATCAAAGTTAGGCATTATAGTATATCATGGATAACTATTTCAGCAGTTTAATTCATTAATAATGTTTTGATAAACTTTATGTAGCTGTCAGGTTGAACAAAAGAAAAATTCAACCTCGGTGATTTATCTCACTTGTAGATTGAACTTCGCGTTTTATCTCGATGAAATGTCTATTGTTATGGACGATATTTGGTGTGCAATGCAAGAATTTGTATTACATTGCATCTAATTGCGTTTGGATACCTACCACAGGTTTTTTGCAGTCAAAATCGGTTTTCAAAAAAACAACGCCGTTTTCTTTTACTTTTATCCCATAATAGTTACAATCACTAACTATTTCGTCTTCGTTATTGTACAGCAAAATCTTTTGCAAAACAGCAACAGGAAAAAACAAATTTTTCGAACTGTAAGCATTTGACATTATCTTGAAACAGTCCCTGAAAAAGAATGAACTGTTTGATAATAATCATTTCCAAATTGTCATAACAACTTTGTTGTACCTCCTGAGACTTGGCAGATGCAAATAGGCAAGTGCAGCCAACAGTGGCGGTAGTAACTCGATCAATCTGGAGAGCCTCACGAAATTATTATTCAACCTAGCCAGAGACATTTCCACAGTTCGTTTCACCAAAACATTCCTTGAAACAAATACCAGGGATTATAATTTCTGTTGAAACATAAAAACGTGTGAGAGACATAAAAGTTAGAAGTGTTTTGCGTGTTCGGCTATTTTCTGCTGAGCAGAAGAAATTATATCAATAAGATTATGGTTCTTTTAGTTGACTAACACGAAACAGATACACCTTCCACTCACTTCCACTTGTTGGGTAAATTTACTGCCCGGATGATGGCTGTGGTATTCCCCAAATTAAAAACAACATACAGAGCTTCAAAGTATGATCTATTTTCATCCGAATATCCATTTTTGTTTCCGTCTGTAGATTTCTCCATTTCGTCGCAATGATCATACATGCACAACAATCTCTTCAAACACTCTTGAAGATGACTGTCGTTTATGTGTGGATCGAAGTCGTGTATGCTTTCTTCACACAATCTTGAACAATTTTGCTGTTAGTTAATCCTTCAACAGGTGTCGAAACAAATCTGATACTCACTTGTATGAGGCGAACACAAGGAATTTTACTATCGGCTGCAATATGTTTATTTGGTGTTGTCTCGAGATGTTTTGAATAATCATATCCTGCCTGACGGATCTGAGTCTATCCATAACGAAGTCATAAATAACCCTCCATTGGACTTCTGTTCTGCTTATGATGCTGAAAAGAGCAGTATTTGCTATAAAGCACGTTATTCACGCATATCGGATGATAATGAACAACTTGTTCGATTGATGACCTATTTGTTTTGTAGAAATTCATATTGAATAAAAAAAAATAACTTTTTAATCGAACTAATACTAATTTTTAATGGTATTACTCATCCAGAAGATAGCTGACTGTCTTAATAAGGATGTCGGGAGGCCTCAAACTCCTTGGATCTGGCATCAATTTTCCAGCTGCTGAACGTGAAAAAGACTTGACAGTCCGTGTCTTGTCAGCTTTTGGTAATATATCTCTTTCTGTACCAACGAGAATTTCGAAAGGATGAAGAAGTCGTTCACGTTCTCGCCTAAAACAAATACCTTTTGGAGCTCTAGCCCTTATTTGTGCACAAACTGTACATCTTGATTTCTGCCTCCGGGCACATCTCCATACAAGTTCCAATCACATAGTTATTTTCGAGTTCAACTTTCTTGTAATATATTTTATTCATGCTTTCCAGTTGAAGAAATGAATCCGTTACTTCTCCAGGAGAAACTTATTATATTTTCAAGTGAGGTTAACCCTTATATCAGATGTAAACATTGAAGTATGTTCGTAAACTCTACACAGACTGGCTTTAACTTTGTTCTGGTTCTCAGTTTGTACTGTTTCGAATCAACGGAAATCAGTAAGTCAGTCATGGATTGAAAATGTTTACGCAACAAAATGTACAGTATTCAGTTGGGTGACTGTTAGAGACAGTTCGGACAGAAAACCAGAACAAACAGTAGAAAGTAGCATCGAGCCGACAATTATACACGTCGAAAGGATAACCTACTTGTTTCCAATCATGGTATAAATCGTGACGTCACCAGTGATACTTGAAGAAACTAGCTTAAAATCTTCAGGTGTAGGTATTGTAACTCTATTCTCTGTGAAAACGTTAATTTTTTCTTTCATCGACTCATATATTCGAAATATTTAGTTTCCAGTAGATCGGTTTATCATAATGCAATAGCAGCATTTTTGTTTTGGAGACTGGAGAGTGTTTTCAATAGATTCAGCTTATCAGACTTGTTTCGAAAGTTGTGCCCAGCAATGCATTCGTGGTTTAGCCTAACACCACTGGTGAGGTATATTTATGATTGGTCGAAATGGCGCTACCTGGTGTTGAATTACCAAAGCTTCAGTTCCAGGTGAGAAATTAGTATAAAAATTATTTTCACACAATGTACGAATAAGATCTCATTATATTATGAGAACGTTGAGAAATTCAACAATATTTCAAAAAATAAATGATAAAAAGGCAAAGGATCTTAGTAACAACAGTTAGTGAGGTCACAAGTTGCATATGTGCGTGCAGTTCAAAATTGATTAATAAAAATAGAGCTGTCCCTTCTACGTCTATAATTATTGGTCAAAGAGCTTCCATCCTTTTCTAGTAATGACATCCTCAATGTTGTCTCGCTCTTTCTAAGGACCGGTCCAACGGACCAATCAGACCCCCAGTTAATCATTTCAATCAGTTGTGAGGTCCATGTAAATCGATTATTATTTAGTTCAAATCCGTTAAGAAAAAAAACAAGAAGGTTAGAAATCTAAAGATTAATCTGGTTTTCTCTTGAAATTTAAATAATCCTACAAACAAAACCAGCTGACATAAAGTTGTTGATGTTTAGTATAAGTTGACAATTTTCGCCTTGGAAGAAAATATACGTTGAAGGCTTTGTGGTGGGGGAAACTATTCAAACTCATCTTTTTGAGATTTTTTGCGTTTTTTTTGTAGCTATTTTATATTTCTTGTCAAGTTTCAATCGAGACTGAAAGACAGTAACCTGATCTAGTTATTTATATGGTAAGTGCAAAGTATGTCAGTGAGCCCCAAAGCTATACCTTTTAGGGTATGGCAATGAATCATTCCGAATTAAACGTCTCGTTATTCTCAAGTAAGTACTTATTTTCATTGTCTTAGACATAATGGAAGACGAAGAATTCAAGAAACTGCCCATCGATGAGAGATGCGTTCACAAGCTGTGGAAAGCCAGAGTTAACGGCTACGAAGAAGTTACGAAACTATTTCGACAAATTGACGACGAGAAGTCTCCGGAATTCGGAAAGTATTTAGGTCTGGTGAGGAAGTTCGTAATTGATAGCAATGCGATGGGCCAAGAAAAGGGTCTGGAGGCTACGTTAGCCTACGTGGAGAACTATGCGAACGCTGGCAAAACCGTGTCGGAAGTAATGTCGGGAATAGTAGCCAAGTGTGTAGCGGCTCCGAGGACCAAAACTAAAGAACTTGCACTACAAGTGATTCTGATGTACATTGAAATTGAGAAATACGAAGCAGTCCAAGAGGAGCTGATGAAAGGGATGGATTTGAAGAACCCCAAAATCGTAACGGCGTGCGTTAATGCCTGTACCGTAGCTCTAAGGGAGTTTGGATCTAAAATAATCAGTGTGAAACCTCTGCTGAAAAAAATCAGTGTACTACTGGCCGATAGAGATAAGGCTGTGCGAGATGAAACTAAACAGATGATTGTGGAGATGTATCGCTGGGTTGGAGCTGCTCTGAGGTATGACTGAACACAAATTCAGCTAATAATTCTTGTAACTTGTTGAGGTATTCTTGTCTTAGACAGTTGAAAAGATTTGATACAGTTCTTAGATGAGATCAGTTATTTTTCATTATATGCCTCAATTGTGTAAAATCCTTAATATTCAATTAACAAATTATGTTTATACTCTGTTTCCTGATAGTCAAAGTAATAAATGCTCAGTATAGATAGATATCCTTCATTAGTTCTTTGTAATAAAAAAAACCTTTTCAGGTGTAGAACATGTCGATTACAGTAAACATTACAGAAGTAGTAAAAAATCATGAGGCAATATCATTAATATTGGTTAAGAGTATAAATGGCCACAGATGTATGAATAACAAGGTTATCACAGGCAATATACTTAATGTAATATTACTATGTTAGAAACAGAACACGAACATATACATCTATATGTGGGGTTCAAAAGAGACTAAACTACATCACAATGCAGAATGATACGACATGAAATATTCAACGCAAACAACATCAGTTTAAATTATCATTGAAGAATTCTTCCAGCGAATAATAAGCTTTGGAGAGAAGCAAAGTTTTTAATTTATTCTTCATGATCATAGAAGACAAAGTTCTGAGAGATTCCTTTTTACAAATAGTAATGATTGAAAAAGGTATATTTTTTGAAGGGTCAAATGTGTCTTTATATTCAAAAGGTAGTTTTTGTTTCGTGTGTTGTGGGTATGGTTCCTGTCGTGAGTTGCAAAAAGAGATATATTTTCTTTGACACATATCACAGATTCGTAAATATAGAGACCGGTTAGTGTTGATATTTTTTTATCTAGGAACATTTTTTACAGCTTTCTAACAAAAGTTGCTGAGGTAACAGCCTCAGTGGATATATTTTGTGTAATTATTTTCAGAGCATAGCAGTACCTTGACATTTCTGTTGCCACTTTATCTATGTGACTTTTCCAGTCCAGCTTTGAGTCGATTATAATTCCAAGAAAGGAAAGTTGGGTCACTGGTTCTAAAATAGTTACATCATCAGTAAAAGTATTATTTGTGTCGTTTTGGGTAAAAGATATGTTTTTTTCAGTTTGAGATTGTGTGATATAAAGTTCTTCTCCAGAATCTTTAGCTTGAAAAAGATATTTATCTGTAGGTAGTTGTGATCGGTGGAACTGAAAACCACAGAACAGTCATCGGCATACTGAACCATGAATTCATCAACAACTTCAGGCACAGTGTTAGTGTAAAGAATGTATAGTAGTGGGCCCAACACTGACCCCTGGGGTACACTTCTTATATTATATAGCATTTATGATTTCATTAGATTTCCATCAGTATGCCTTTCAGTAACACATTGATGTCTATTTTTCAAATAGGGCGTAATTAGTTCGAGTGGCAGCTCTCTGATACCGTAGAACGACAGTTTTGTGATCAGTAGTCTATGGTCAACACTGTCAAAAGCCTTGGACAATTCCAGATTGAGAGCTGTTGTAGCCTTTTTACTATTAATGTATTCAATTACCTTATACAGCATGACTCACAGTCGATGGTAAGTTAGACGTTTCTGGAAAACACAAAGCATGATTTTTCTGAAAATTTCACCTCTCGCATTTCCGTACCTGGTCTATCGATCTAAAATATTTTCAGCATTGCGGCGTTGCCACTTCTATCAAAAAGTCCTAGCAATTATATTTTTTTAAATAAAACACCCCGTATATTAATACATTTTTGGAATCGCTCTGGTATTATAATACTTTTTTGTTAATAATATCCTATACTTATCTCTATCTGTTTT